>LPNX011005919.1:266640-282884 GCA_001517045.1 Pseudotsuga menziesii
TGGATTGTTACCTATAGTGCTTAGTCGTAAAACATTAGGTGAGCCTAAGAGAAATTGGTTTTGTAAGAGTCATGTGAGTCTATAGCTAGTTCCTTTAATCCTAATGCCTCATGGAATCGATTGGGGGTGGAATTTGTAATGGATTCCTATGGTTGGGTGGAAAATTGCTCACATGCATCAAGTTTCTTGGACCATCTTGGATAAAAGATAACTATTTCATCTCTTCTCTTCACTCAAAGGGAACACAATAGATAGATAGATAAAGTGCATCTTATTCATCTTCTCTCCAATTTTCTCTTAATCTTCAATTGTTAATCTCCCTTTCTATCTAACTAGATGAGTATGCTTAGTTAGAATGTTTTAGATGGAAATGAGGTATTGCTAAGAAAAATAGTTGGTTACTCTATGTAGAGACACTAGTTCTTTCATCTTTATCCTAGTTAATTTGAGTGTTTTTGATGTTTCTTCACTAGAATTCCTTGCAATGTTGGCACTTCTAGATTTTGGATGGTCAATCATTGAATTTTCTTTTGCAATTTGAAATGATTAAGTGTCAAAATATCTTATAGGGAAAATCTTAGGAGGTGAAATTTAACGAGCCAAAATTTCAAAAAAACTATATAAAACCCTTAAAATTTTGAATATTTTTTTTAAATATTGTCATAATTACAAATTTGATATTTAACAAGATTTTTCAAAGTTTCTACACTTTAAAAAAAATTATAAACATTTAAAATTTAGATAAATTGAAATTTCAAAACCATAAATAATAAGATTCTATATTTAATATAATCAAATTTCATAAAAATTAAGAGATTTACATGGTTGCAACAAATTCTATAGAAAAACAAAATCCAAGTCATATGAGACTCACAAGAATCCCCATGTTCTTATATTAATTTAAAACAAGTCTAAATCATATAATCTTAACTCATAAAGTTAATGATTAATTATAAAAACAAAAAAAACAAAATCCAAGTCATATAAGACTCACAAGAATCCCCATGTTCTCATATTAATTTAAAACAGGTCTAAATCATATAATCTTAACTCATAAAGTTAATGATTAATTATAAAAACAAAATTGAAATTTTATAATAAAAAAATGTTAATCATATTTGATAAAATGTAATAATAAAATTTTGAAATTTTAGGTACATTGTTAAATTTATATAATTTGAGTGTTACGATTTTTGAGAATGCTAAATTTATTTTAACATTTATTTCATATTCAAGACTAGCTTCATCTTAATTATTACTGTCAAACTAAATTGCGTTTAGAAAGTGTTTATTTTTATATTCAATAAATTAAAAATTAAAATAAATTTATTTTATTTTAATAATATTAAACCATAAAATTAATATTTATTATGATTAACTTGTAGTTTTGGAGATACAAGTCAATATGACAGTCCATTCTACATCTTTTGGAATATAAAAGATGGTAGAGATATCCATGAGTTGTATAGCATTTAATGCTACTGCAGCAAGCTTAATGATTGTTGGATCTTGAGCTACATTTAATGCTACTGCAGCAAGCTTAATGATTGTTGCATCTTGAGCTACTTGAGATGCAAGAGTTATTAACCTATTGCACCAGCATTAAATAATGCTCTGTAGCTCAATGGATAGCTCTCTTGGCTACAAATGACCACCGTATTTTTTTTTGTCACTTGTTGAAACATTCCAATTAGCGATCAAAACACTCGGTACCTTATTAGAATGGTATCACATTAAAATATTCTAAATTAGAGAAAGCAATCGAATTACACACCCTCAACCTGCACAGGCAGTTGCTCAAGGAGCTGAAACGATTACAACAGTAAAAATACAATTTAACTGTGGGCTGAGGAGGACAATTTGAAACCTCAGTACCTCCTTAACAACAGAACAATCATGAACAATACGGTAATAGAGGCACTGTAGCATACCTTGCGGAAGCAGAGAACCATACTCCCTTTATGTGCATCAGCCGCTTATTTGAACAGAAACAAGCGGAAGCAGAGAACCATACTCCCTGTAGCATACCTTGCGGAAGCAGAGAACCATACTCCCTTTATGTGCATCAGCCGCTTATTTGAACAGAAACAAAGTGCTGCAGATCACCAATGTGAAGAAGATGAGACCCCACCGGCAACATTCTTGTCCCACTCTTATCAACAATGCTGAGTTCCTTGCATACGGCGAGAATGAATTGGACTCTTTTCATGGCTCCTGCTTCGACATGGACCTTTCTGAATCCGATCAGTTGCTTCTGTGGGGCATCGAGATCATTGGATGGGGGTGTAGAGAACAAGAACAATACGTGGCCTCCATCCCTGGGACCAACGTTCTTCACCTCGACATGAAATTCCATGGACAACTCCTCGCATTTAGTGTGGGTCACGCTCAGAGCCTCACAAGAATTTGATTTCATCTGAGAACATGCATCCAGGGGAAGAGAGATCAGCTCAGGTGCTTGGACTAGACTGTGGCTGAAGTGTGTATAGCTCAGTCCATATCCGAACGGGTAGACTGTTTCTCCGGTATAGAATCTGTAAGTCCGGCCGGGGTAACCTGTGGTTGGATCAGGTCTCATGTTCATGTTGGTCATGGCGACGTTAACAGCAAAATCCTCCGGGTACCAAGTCACAGGCAGCTTCCCACCTACAGCAGAAAGAAATCTATGCCTCAATTGTCATGCAAATTCATATTGGGCATTGAAAAAAGAACGAAATTTAACAGTGCTGATCCCAAAAGTTGCAGAATTATTTGGTGTATGGGGATTCTAAAAACTATGAGGGCTTATTTTGATAAGGTAGCCAAGTCCTCATAACTGGGTGATTTTTTCGAATATTACCTGGATTGTATGCTCCAAATATGACATCTGCAATGGCTGCTCCGCCAGCTTGTCCTGGATAGCCCACCCAAAGAATACCTGAAATTTTTCCATCGTCCTTTGCGAATGTTATATCAAAAGGTCCCCCAGACATAATCACAAGTACAACAGGTCCCTTTGATGCAGCTGTAACTTGGGAAACGAGCTGCTGTTGCTGCCCAGGTAACAATAAACTTGTTCGGTCTAAAGCCTCTGCCTCCAGTGACTGGTCTCCACCTACTATTAACACTGTTGCATCTGCATTGCTTGCCGTTTGGACCGCCCCAGCTAATAAATTATCGTTTCCATTGCATGCAATATTTGCACAGCCAGGGGCGTAGAGTGTTTGAGTGTACGATGAAAGACCTTGAAGGGGCGTTGTGTACTTACACGGTATGCCTGCAAACAGTTAAAACAGATTTTGTAACCATCAAAGTAGCCAGTAAAGGCGAGCATTATCGATCCTTCAAGGCAGGGTTGGAATTTCATTTATCTCTAGTCTTCAAACCAAATTTTTGTTGACGCTTTGAGTTTTTATCTTCCCAACCACATAAAGTTTCAATTTTCATAATCTTTTCATTAATATATTTTTATTAAAAATTTTTAGTAATGAAAGAAATTAGTTTTTATTATATATTTAACAAAATTACTTCCCAAAAATAATACAAACCAATAATGGACATCCATCAACATTATGCAATATACCCCCACCAACATTCATATTACCTCATCAACATTATGCAATATACCCCATCAACATCCATATTACCTGCAATTAAAATTTGGGTTTGGGACCTGTTTTCAAAGTTCAGCCTTTGAAAACACTATAAAAAAAAATAATGACAGCTTATAGATATGACTAAAAATAAAAAATAAGTTGAAAATTGTTTACCCATTTGGTTTGAGGTTCTCCCAAAATATTTAGAAGTATTCGACTGGGAAAGAAAAATACCTCAAGAAAAGCAAAACTTCTTCAAATTCTGACACTGCTTGAAGGTAGTAAGTAGGCATTATCAACCCAAAAAAAGTAATCAATTCTGTTGAATATTATCTACCATTCAAAAATGAACTGTTGTGTGAGGGTTTGTTTGGAATTATGATAAGATTGGAACTGTCAAATGAATTTTACCAAATACTTCTCCAATGAACTGTTGTGTGAGGGTTTGTTTGGAATTATGATAAGATCTTCTCCATCATAGTTTCAAGCAGTGTACATGAACCATTTCAAATTTCGAAACTTCATCTATAACTCGTAGAATTACTTCGAAGAGTGGATAATACATGTAATTATTGACTGCATATGTTGAATTTCATCAATTATTATCGAGCATTATCTATGTACATGTGCAGCAATAAATATACCACAAAAGGCAAGGATAGAGATAGTCCTAGTTGTGTGGCAATAAATATACTATATATAACAAAAAAAGATAGAGATAGTCCTAATAAGTTGAAGGGTAAATTGCCCTGTCCATAAACAGTTTGCTTGCAGGGCATACCTTGGGTATAGTTAGACAGACTAAGTTATTCAGAGATTAAATAAAATGGATTTTTTTGTTATGTTTTTATACAAGTTTGATATGATTTTTGATATATTGTTGAAATTACAAATTTTGATTGCTGAAATTGAGATATAAGGTTGGAACTGAAATTGAGATACAGAGTTGTTCCAAAGAGCTAGGAATCCATTTATAAAAGAATTTGCAAAATTTCATTGTCTAAATTTCAACCTTTCATCATGAGATTTTGCCAAAGTTGCACGGTGTTTAATACATAATTAGGCTGTTAAAGAATTAGACTATCACCCGTGACACAAGCAAGATTGAGCTATAACATTTGTGTTACAGAGTTGTAGGGATAACTGTACCCCAATCCATGTCTATATGGTTCCAGATCCAAATAGCAACTCACACTTTATTTATAACTGCATTACATTTCTGATTGGATAATGTATAAATAAATTTATCATTCCACTTTTTCATTACTGAGTTAAATTTAAAGCATTTGCATTTTTGTCTCTGAAATTTACCCAAATTTAGGAAGAGAATTTTTGATAAAATTATTGTTTTGATCGCTGAAATTGTAATTTTAATTAAAAAATAGATTCAGCATCATGGATAACCCCTAAAACACCTCATTATATAATTTGAACAAACTAAAATTACAATTTCAACCATTCTTACCAAATTTTGGTAAAAAAAAAAAAAAAAAAACAAATAATATAAATATAAAGTATAAAGTTTAGCTAACTCCATTATTAATTATCTTATCGATCAATACAAATAAAAATAAATAATCTTATCGATCAATACAAATAAAAATAAATATGCATTGATTGAATGCGTTACCAGCATAGTTTCCGATCATTGTTTTGGTTGCATTTGCATTGGGGCCAATGACAGCCAAGGAGTGTACATTATTTGCAAGCAATGGCAATGCACCATCATTCTTGAGCAATACTATCCCTTCTTTGGCAGCCTCCAGAGCTAGCTGCTGATGCTCGTCTGTGCACACATCATTGGGTCCCAGGTTTCCATAGGGTTGCTTGGCCGGATCCCCGTCGAACCGGCCGAGGCGCATCAGCACTGTGAAGGTATTAAAGAGGGCCTGATCAACGGCAGACTCGTTCACTTTGCTTTCATTCACAGCTGCCCCTGTGTACTGACCCAGGAAGCTCCCGCAGTCCAGGTCCAATCCTGTCATATCCAGATAAACATTCAATTATAAAGACAACGGATTGAAGAATCTGAAAAACCCAATTGCGATTAAGGGTATAAAATTTTCAGATTTATTAAACTAAAATTTTCAGATTTACACCCCATTTTAGCGAAAAAAATTAATGTGAGCAAGTAAAAAAGACGGAGCATGCACCTGCGTTGATAGCATCGGCAGCTGCGTCTTCAGGAGTTGCTGTATAGTGCTGTTGATTGTAGAACACAGAAACGGAGTCACAGTCCGAGACAATGTACCTGCATAACAATTTTAAGAGAAAATTACTGAATCTTTGTAGTTCCATATATTCACAAAGCCGAATCCAGTTATTTTATGTGAGTGAAAGCTTACCCGTTCAAGTTCCATTGGCCTCTGATGGTGCCGGCGAGCAGATTCTTATCGGCGCAGGTGGGGACGCCATTGACCTGATTGTAAGAGCACATCACGCTGGCCACATTGCCGTCTAACACACAGCTCTTGAATGGAGGGTTGTACGAGTCTTCTAGGTCTTGTGAGGTCACAATGGCATTGAATGTGAAACGCTGGATGCCTTTCCAATTGTCCAATTCATAAGCCGTGTAATGCTTACAGCAGGCGGCCACCTTCAACCGGTTGGGGTCGCTACCGTCCGTTTGCTGGAGACCTCGAACGTAGCTGGTAGCATAGTTGCCAACCACAGTGGGATCCTCCCCGGGTGTTTCCTGTCCTCTTCCCCATCTTGGGTCA
Source organism: Pseudotsuga menziesii (assembly GCA_001517045.1). Lineage (NCBI taxonomy): Eukaryota > Viridiplantae > Streptophyta > Pinopsida > Pinales > Pinaceae > Pseudotsuga > Pseudotsuga menziesii. The sequence continues at coordinate 272,936 of LPNX011005919.1, forward strand.
GAGAATAGATTCACGTTGGGACTCCAGTACGTCAGTCCTGCCAGCCCCGCGTTATACATGCCCCGCGCCTCTGTCGATGCGACCTGCACAGCACGTTATTCAACAGCGAGCCCTCACCGGTTGAAAACAGTATTTATGGAGCTGAGTTGTTAAATTTGACTATAAGAAATCCCAGGTCCCATTTAGTGGAGTTCTAATTGATTTCTTGATTTTCTTTTGGGATTGGGTTTGATTTAATTTAGTGGAGTTATAATTATTTCTTGATTTTGTTTTGGGATTGGGTACTCTATTGATTTATTTCATTTAAGTACATATTTTTAAAATTTTTGACTTTTATTTATTTATATTTATCAAAAGTTGGATGAGTTTTGTTGATGAATGATCATTATTAACCTTTGATTAGTGATGAGTTTTGATGATATAATAATCATTATTAACTTCTTTTGATGACTAGGCTTCTATTATACAAGTACAAAATCAATACCATGGGAGACCATAGACTTCCTAAGCTAGCTTTTAATTCCAACCAAAACCACTGAAGGCTCAAGCTAGGTTGATATAAGGTCTGAGAGATTGTTGAAAATATTGCATTGCAAAATATTAATAACATTATTGAAAATATTAATAACATTAATAGCATTGTTGAAAATATTAATAACATTGTTGAAAATATTGCATCGCAAAAGTCAGTAATAACTCCCACCGATCGTCTGTGCAGAGGAGTAATGCCTACCCAAACCGTGAGATCAGTAAAGGCGAGGCATTTCTATCTAATGAATTAAGGCTCGCCAAGACTGTATTGTTTATAACCGTACAACACAGAGAACAGAACAGTATAACAACACAGAGAACAGAACAGTATATTCATTATTCTCCATATCATTCACAGAGAACAGAACAGTATATTGAATATTCATTATTCTCCATATCATTCATGGATTTACTGCCAAAGTTGGGACTGAAATCATGAATGACTCATTCAAAATCGATATAAATTCAGTCGACATTCTGAAAATAAAACATTGACGAATCGAAACCAATAAACAACATGCTAAATAAACACTTAGAATTTAGCTATCATTAAACGAATTCGACTCAGCATTTAAGGATGAATCTAATAAGAAGAGGAGGCTTCCCAAATACGAACCCGACCAATGGCTTCCCACAGAGAAGCATTGAAGGAAGCGGCGGTAAGAATGACTTGAGGAAAACTGGTAGCTCCAGGAACTGCGGCTCCAAATTGTGTTCCGGGACCTACATTCGACACGCCATGCAAAGCTTCAGACCACCATTCATACTTTGGAATTCCAAGCCTGGCAATGGCGCTGGCCCCACTCACAAGCTGCTGCACTTTTTCCTGCAGAGTCAGACGTCCAACGAGATCCTTCGCTCTGTCTGTAATTGTCAGTGAAGTGTCACAAAATGGAAACGAGCTTAACCCAGTGCTGGGATCACAAGGGAAGGAGGCGGCCGAATGAACTAAGGTTCCCCCATTAAGAACCAGCCCAGCTATCCCAAAACAAATGAATACAATTAGCACCAAATTCTCCATGAATCTCATAGAGGCGCAGAGCCGGAAGACTTTGTGCTCTGAGTCTCTTTGGCTCTGTGATCTTCTTGTAATCTCGACCAAGAACCTTAGGTCTTGTGGATTGGGTGTCACTGCCGCAGTCATCTTCATCATTATTCGACATTGCAAACGGTTTATCTCTTTCATTGTAATTTCTACGTAATACTGTTGTTTTGCATTAACTTAATTAACATCGACTAGAGATCAAACGTTTATTTCAATGGAGTTTTCAAACTTCGAGACGATAAACAGTGGGGACTGTTGTTCGATTACATAAATCTATGAAGTGGACATCGCTGGCCTTCTTAAATTTGAGATAATTCAAATAGCAAAATCAATCTTAAATTTGAGATAATTCAAATAAGATTGACGTGCACTCATCAGTGTCTTTGATTCTACAATTATAGGCTTACATTACATAAATCTATGAAGTGGACATCGCTGGCCTTCTTAAATTTGAGATAATTCAAATAGCAAAATCAATCTTAAATTTGAGATAATTCAAATAAGATTGACGTGCACTCATCAGTGTCTTTGATTCTGCAATTATAGGCTTCATCACTGTCTTTGATTCTACAATTATAGACTTCAAATATCGATCGGGTGAACTGTTTACATCCCTCCCTATAGACTTCAAATATCGATCGGGTGAACTGTTTACATCCCTTTTTTAAAGATTTAAAAAAAAGTATAAGAGGATGCAAATTTTTTATTCACCGGATTATTAACCTCCCAAAAGTATATTCAATAGAGTGCAAGTTAGATATACTAATAATTTGTGACTTCTAAAATTATAGTTAAATCATAGTTTTTTTTTAACCATGGGAAAATCAACCTCCCAAGAGTAGGGGGGTGGCCTACCCTTCTAGCCTTGTCACAATAGGCCAAAGAGCAACCCTACCCCCCTGGTGTTTACCTACAACCTCTAAAGAGACAACACATGTTCTTAACCATTAGGCCCACTCAAGTGCTCTATAGTTAAATCACAGTTGGTCAATGGAATCCACAAGCATATGGGGACATTTTTTTTAATAGAAGGTATGACAGGATGCAAAAAAAGTTGCTAAAACTATAGTTATCTTTAAATTGTTAGAAGGTTACTCTACTTGTTATTTTAATGAGAATCAATGTATGGTTAGATTACATAATCCACTCATTCATTACAAACATGCCACCTATAAGAATTGAACTTAGGTAGGGAGGATAATAATCAAACCACCCAAGCTACAATCAATAGACAAAACAATAATCATCTTACAGTGAAATGTGTTTAGATTTAATCAATTCCATGAAAAATCAACAAATTTGACCATTAACTTTGTTGTTATTAATTTGTTTAAATTTGCAGCAAATCCTAACCTATGTTTAAAAGTAAGTCACATGCAAACATCCTCTTCTATAACTTACCTATACTTTAAAATGATTTTGTATCACATCATAATAATTACTTTTATTAAAATGAAATCAATATATATATATATATATATATATATATNTTTTTTATATAAATTTTTTATTTCTTTTGTTAAAACAACATAATATTAATTTTTTAACATCTACATCAATTGTACAATATAATATTATTTTTCTAACTATTACCATAAATATTTAAATATCTATTTCTTTTTAATTAACCAATGTAATACTATTCTTTTAACATTTACCATCTAAAATACAATATTAATTTTCTAAATTTTTACCATTTAAGATCTCACATATTGTATGGATAGCTTTAAATATGTGTATATATATATTGGATTCAATTATAAGGTTGAATTTAGTATTAAGATATTTCTAGTGCATATTTTGGTTCAAGAGATAAGCAAATTTGAAGTTTGAATTTCTTGTTTTGATTTGTAAATCCTTTTAAATTGGGGATGATAAACATTTTGTTTTGATATGCTAGTGAGAGCTAACCTATGTAGGCAAGTTGGAAGGCAAGGAGTAATTACACCCGAGTAAGCCAACTCCCCATACTTACGAAGTATTTACCAAGGCCCTTAGATTATAAAGGGCTTAAAAAGCAGCCTTAAGAAAGGAGTATGTGAGTTCAGGAGGGTAGGCATGCCGGTATCAGAGGTGTTTTAATTGAGACAAAAAGATTAATAGAAATGGATTTCAATTTAATATATAAGTTGCTATTTTTGATATATAAATGTTTTTGTTTTAGCTGAAACAAAAAAATTAATAAAGTGGATTTTAGTTTGATATCTAAGTTGCTTGAGATATTAGTAGTACATTAGATTAAGTATTTGTTTGATGTATAAAATATTATGAACTAAATGAAATATTTATTTAATATGTGATCATAAAATTTATGAACTTCAACTCTATATTAAATTAGGTTTATGTTTGATATATATAAAGCTATTAATGATAAATCTATATTAATTTATACAAATTCCAAATTTAACTTATTTCATATTATTATTTTACAACTATTCAATTTAACATAAAGAACTAAATATAATCTTAAAATTTATTATATAAAAGTTTAATATTTGCCATTAATTTGTGATTTTTGTGTTAGTTACTTCTAACAAAAAAAAAAAAATAATAATAACACAATTAATATAAAAAGTTGACAAATTACACATGGAATGTTAGCCTTTCTTCCATAATATGATATAATGATAGATAATAACACAATTGATATAAACACATGCAATGTTTGCCTTTCTTCCCTAATATGATATAATGACAGATAATGACACAATTGATATAAAAAGTTGATAAATTACACATGCAATGTTGGCCTTTCTTCCCTAATATGACATAATGATAGACTTATGTTCTTGTCTTTGGTCCTCTAGCCATCTTTGAGACAACTAAGCCTGCTTTCTTTAACTTAATTTCAATCGCTAATCACTTATTAAGATATGAGATTTTATATGCACTTTTTTATTAGAGTTTGAGTCTATCATTTTTTTTTTTTACTATGCTGGATTAAGATAAATTATATGTGTTGTTTCAAAGTGGAAAAAACATACCACACTTTTTTGTTTTTTGTATTTGAACATTTGTGGAGAAATAACACCTTCCAAATTTTACTAACTCAACTTCTTATGATTCAACAATAAAATGTTGAGAATAAACAACTATAAACAACTATTTGGAAGATAAGGATACACTTTCATTAAACATTGAACTCACCAATATATAATATTGTTTTATGTTATAATTTAAAACAATTTATTTAATTATATTTAAAATTATTTATATTACTTTAATTTGATGTGGTTGATGTGATTTAATAAGTAGTTTGAAAAAATAATTTACTTTAATTTGATGTGGTTGATGTGATTTAATGAGTAGTTTGAAAAAATAATTTTTTATTTAAGTTTAATAATATTTAAGCTATATTATTAATTTAAAAATATCAACTTAATTTTATTAATAAAATTAAGAAAAAAAAGGTTATATATAGTTTTTTTTAAGAGTTATATAGATGTTGGTATTGTCAATATAAAAACATTTAACATATTAATAATTATTATTTCATTTATTTTTTTATAAAAATTTAGTTTCTTATGTTTTTAATAATTGATCACTTAGAAAACTATGGCTGAACATCACCCTCTTACAAAGTTTCCTTTCTTAATCATACCTAACAATATGTGACGAGATCCTTATGCTCTCTCACATGGGAATACAAAAGCAAAACAAAGGTGGGTCACATGAGATAGCATAGTAAGAAAGAAAAAGTGTCGCGTGATATGACATAGCAACGACAAGTCGGTGTTCAAATTATTTTAAATGTAATTTTTAAAGAAACTTTAAACTAGGGTAAGTTGTCATTTAGCTAGGGTTTGCCAGCTAAAGAACAGGTTGCTGGTTTAAATACATTAGGTAGAGAGAAGTCAACGTAGGTTTTCAAGTTCTTGTTCATTTCACTGTGGTTTGATTGCCTTTCAGTTGTGAATGTATACCATCAATGGGAGTATATACATTAAAGACAATAGGTGGTGCCAAAGAATTGCGGCCAAAACAAATTTGGCGGTAGCTGCTACATGTGCAGGTCGACCAAGAACGTAGGACCAAGAAGTTCATAACATCATTTTTCAAAAACATTTTCATTAATTAAAAAAAACATTAATACTAACTTATCATTTGATTAAGGGATTGTAAACAATTTTAATAAAAACATTAAAAAAATTTAATACTACTTTATTTATTTAATAATACTAAAGGTAAAGTTAAAGCGCTACTAATTCAATCACAAATAATATTAGTCCGAGTCTTTAAAGGTTAATTAGAAATCTAAAATTCATTCTATAACATGGAAAAGTTTAAGGATATATAACCTTTTTGCATTGTAATTTTGGCAAATTTTATTATTGAATCAAAAATAAATTCAGAAATTGGTATGAATTTATGAAGATTGATTAAAAATCAAAATTCATTTTATAACATGAAAAAATTTAAGGATTTATAAAGTTTTTTTTTAAGTATAATTTTGGGAAATTTTACTAATTTTTAAATTTTCAACCACAAAATATTTGAAAATAATGAAACTGAGCAATTTTGAGGGTGCTAAAGTAAAAAGATATTAATTATATAGAAGTTAAACAAATCATTTTAGAAAAAAATAAAAATTACAAAATCATTTTTAAAATTGTTCATGTTCATAGTACATAATTATATATGTGCATCCAGTAACAATCTATTGTTGTAATTTCCATCATTACATTCAAGTGAAGTTATCATATTTTAAATAGTTTAAAAATGGTTTTATGAAGTGTAAAGGAACTTATGCCATAATAAATAATCTCAGCCTTACTTTGCTTAGTTGTTGTCACAATATTAAATTGACTGGAAGAAGTTTTTAAAGTATCGTCATTGTAAGCAAACAATTAATAATCCTCTTTTGAACTCTTTAATGTACAAATTTGAATTCGAAGTTAGTATTGTTATTACATATAGATAACTTGGTTTAATAAAGTATTTTTTGAAACAAAAACAAGTATGTCACTTTGGGAAGACAAATTCAAATAGAATTCTGAACAAAACTCAAGAAACCAGAGCCTCGAGGGTTAGCTCAAGTGGTCATCAACCAAATGTGAGATCTCTCCCCCCAAAGTTGTGGAGGCCATGGATTTGACTCTCTTAATCCCCTAAGGGATAGGCCTTGTCATTAGGGCCAACGGTTTACTGTTTTTACCATCCATGAATCATGGGGAAGTACTTAGAGGGTTTTCCATGAGGATTCTTCCTTAGAAAAATTAAGCATGGTGGGTTACTTCAAGTGGTTGAGTGTTGTGAATTGCATCTAGGAGGTCACGAGGTCAAGTCCCTAGGTTGGCTTCTCTTGTGAATATTGTTGGCATCACTAGATTTACACACTAGGCTAGGTTGCCAATGCCAATGTTTGAGCAATAAAGAAAGATTCTTGAACTTTAAAACTTTAATCCACAATTACAGTGCATATAGATCTCATAAACAATTCATACACACAATCATTCATCCATAAGACACATGATGTACCCTGGGTTTCCACAAATCTGGAGGATAAAAAACCCAACAAACAATCTTTGAGTATGATAGATAATCGACAGGGAATGATTACAACACAATAGCAGATTGCTTGATAAGAGAGCACAAGAGAATAGAGATCATACAAAACACTATACCGGTAAGTGTATACCACTTTAATAACAAGCCAAATTCAATCATACAAAGAAGGTGGTGAGATGGTTGCATGATTTTGTGCACCGGTAACATCGTGAACACTGTTAACACTATGAACATTGTTTCACCTTCAACCTTGCGGCCTTATTGACTTGGTGCCAAGTTGTCACCTCATAATTATCTCCCACACTAAAGATATACACCCTCCATTAGTTCACTGGTGTTAACTTCCTCTAATTGAATTGTTAATTGATTGAACTGAACTGAACTAAATGGAACTGCATGTAACTAAATGGAACTAGTGCTTAACCATCAATGTCATCTTCAAAAATCACTTTGCATAAATAAAGGAGTTGATTCCTTAATTAATTGAAACTTGTTTATCACAACCAAGATTGAATTGATGTCTTATTAATTGAAGTTCACTTAGAGGAATATACGTGAAATTCAAATTCTCTCTCCATCTATGTGCTCATCTATATTTAACTAATTCTGCAGGGTCCATATGTGTTTAATTAATTAATCAATATCATACTCATAAGAATTGTTCCAAACCTATGATCATATGTATTACCCCAGGTCCTTTAGTCATATGCTAAAGTAAATCACTCGAGGGGTAGTTAATCCCTAAAGGATACTTGTAGCACCTGTTCCATGACTGGCCATACATTACATAGTATATCATCGCGACTTAATAAAACATAATTCTTGTGGTCTTGATACAACATAATACCTTGAAATTAATACAACATAAGTTCTAGACTTGATACAACATAAGTCTCCAACCTTAATACAACATAAGGTCATGATCTTAATACAACATAAGATCCCAGTACAAACATCTCTCTCGAATTGACTCGATACAACAGAAGTTCCTAGCTTAATACAACATAATCTCTTTAACTTAATACAACATAAGTTAGTGAACTTGAAACAACATAAGTTCCACGGAGAAGATCTGAACCTAATACAACATAAATTCTAGACTTGATACAACAAAAGTCTCATGGGAATGACTACCCAAAATGTTCTCTCAACACTCCCTCTCGGCGAGGGAGACATTCTCTCCCATACCAATCTTATCTTGGAATTGTCTAAACTTCGTCACAGATAGAGGCTTTGTCATCACATCTACAATCCGCTCCTCAATAGCTATATACTAAAGGTTTAAAATACATTTTTGAACCATGTATCGAATGAAGTGATACTTCATTTCTATGTGTTTCGACTTGTCATGAAACACAAGATTTTTGGAAATCTTTATACAACTCTGGCTGTCACACTTGATCACTGTAGGCTCTATATTTTCACCGAACAATCCTTCAAGTAGATTTCTTAGTCACACTGCTTCTCTGCAAGCAGTACTAGCAGCAGTGTACTCAGCCTCTATTGTGCTCTGGGAAACTAAACCCTGCTTTTTGCTAGACCATAAAATCATAGCAGAACCCAAGCTGAAACACTATCCAAAATTGCTCTTCCAATAAAAAATGATGCCATCCCAATCATAATCAGTATATCCAAACAATAAAACTCCTCCATTGGAGGCATAGATGAGTCCATAAGCAATTGTGCCATGGAGGTACCTCAAGATGTGCTTACCCGCAACCCATTGTTTGTGTTTAGGATCAATCATGAACTGAATCAAAATGCTAACTACATAGCAAAGGTCTGGCCTTGAATATATCAGGTACATCAATGAGTCGATCAACTGTCTGTATAATGTTGGTTGTGGAGCCTGATCTTCCAGATTCATAGATATTATTCAGTTGTGTGTGTTCCCTAGGTTTACTGTACATCAGTCGTGTTTGTACCCCAGGTTTACTGTACCCCGAGAATTTTTTTGGGATGTTTGTTGGCCAACAATTTTGCGGACCCATGGTACTGGGTTAACCATAGTATTTTCCCATGGTATCTCCCTTATAAAAGAAAAGCATTGTAATATGACTGTGTATGGTATGGTATTGTATTGTATCATTGTAAACAATCTCTGTGATTGTGTGAGAGAGACTATCGCAGTGTGAAGAGGAAGTGCAACGAGTTTGCTGCAGGTTGTATCCCTTCATCTTTTTGGACGGTAATAAAAGGACTAGAAATTTCTGTGTGGATGTAGCCCATCTTTTTGGGTGAACCACATTATATTTGTGTCTCTCTGTAATGTGTTTAATGTGTTTTGCATATTGTTTAATGATTTAACTATATATCTGTTATTTCTCTACAGTCCTACTTCTAACAATTGGTATCAGAGCCAAAAGGTCTATTTGGCTGGTAAACTCGTAGGAAAGAAGGGTTCCTGGTTCGAGTGGGAGCAATGGAAGAAGAGAGAAATTTTAGGGTTGCAAAATTTAATGACCAAAACTATCAGTTATGGAAGATGCAAATGGAGGACTATCTGTACCTGCCATCACTACTACATTTCGATCCAAAATCCGACGGTTACTTCCGACGGCGCGTGGATTATTTCTTTTAAACCTACCAAAAATCAGAGAGTTAATTTTTTTTTTTAAAATTTTGGTTATAAGCGTCGCTTAAGCGACGGCTAGGCTCATAAGCATCGCTTAAGCGACGGCTAGCCTAGCAAGCGTCGCTTAAGCGACGACGCCTCTTGCTACATATTTGGTGACTAGTTGTTCTTGGCTGTTCATTTGATGGGTTATACATCATTAAATCTCAAACGAGTTGAAATCTCAAACATGGGTTTGGCCATCCAATAATACATATGGGTGGAAACAAGAACCTTGGAACAAATTAGAA
>LPNX011005935.1:0-13286 GCA_001517045.1 Pseudotsuga menziesii
GCGTTTTGAGGGCTTCTATCTAGCACATGAGTAAAAAATCAGGTTTTCATCGCCAAATTTGGCCAAAAAGTGTTACCCATATTCATGGAATCACCCTTTCCTAATAATTAATTTAACAAAATAACTATATGGTTTTAAATACTTACTATTTGTAATTATTCTTGCTATTTTTAGAAAAGTTAAAATTGTACATCATTAACTTAATACTCTTAGGACATTTGTTTGTGATGATGATGATGACTTAAACTCAAGGAACTTAAAAGTTTTTATCTGTAGCATGCTCTTTGTTTTTCACTCACAAGCGATCTTAACAAACTGGGAAGGGAAGATGGAGTGAAACGCATCTTGTATCACTTTTACCTCAAACTTGTAGTTTATTTGCAAAATTTATTTCATGCCCAAGGAACTAAATAAATGGAGTGAGAACCCCAAAGTTCACATCGCTCAAGCCTCTTTAAACATTTTAAAAATTTTAGCAAGTATTTTAGGCAATTATGCTTCAAGTACTTTACTTCAAAAATTGTGTTCAAGTCTCTTGTAGCGCACACAAGAAGGACCTAAAGTGTCTTTTTATTATGGTATGGTATTCACCTTGTGCCCATAAAGCGATATTGATGAAACATAAAGAATAAAAAAGTTGAAATACATCCATCATCACATTGTTTAAATTAAGCCATTGGTTTATGATGCCAATGTAACACACTTTAAAATAGCTAGTGTGAGTATCTAACTACCTTAAACCCTCCACATTAGGCTAGAAAGTGATTTATTGTCTCTAAGTTAGGATTTGTAGGGATATGCATTCAAATAACCCCCAATAGTTGTTTCTCATATGAAACATTGTTTTTTTCCTAGGGATATTAAATTCCTTTTGTAACAAATGTGAAAAAACAAGACAAGAAGATACCTTGTGGGGTCATATGTTGAGTTCAAGTGGTTTTTTTTAGTCTCATTGAGCCACCCAACTCTCTTTTGTTTGCGACCCTTGACTATCGGAGGCTAAAAGTAACTTGTCCACACTTGCAAAAGGTAACTTAGTGGGAAAACAATAGGATTTATACCTAAGTGGAATTTGTGGGTTTCATTTACACCTAAGATAGATAGCATTGGAAATTAGGAAACGCCACTAGTCCCATCAAGACATAGCCCTAATGCCCCTCATTATAGTCGACTATTTCTTACCTTCGCTAGTTGTCTTCGATGGATGTATTCCCCATATGTTAAGAGATTTTAGAAGGCCTAAATACAAAAGAAATGAAGGTCATTAGAAGTCATAAGACACATGATTTAATGTTTTCAGAACCATCATGTGTAAAATCCCTCTACATCAAGTAAACACACATGTAGATTGTGGTTAAAATATAATGTTAACTAGGCACTGCACTTGATCCACACATTATTTGTTTTGATTAGAAAGATGAATTGTCACGTCCCCACCCCTCTCCCAGAGAGAGGACATGACTATAATGTTATCAATCCGGGCAGTCTAGCCCCATGAACATAAATATAAAATTGCATTAAACTTAAACATACACAGATGCATAAATTATTAACATACAATGGAAGCAAAATTCATTCATTCACAGCATTTAACATGTTCATATTAATTCATAAACACATATATAGTTGCAGAGATAAAATAGACAAGAATACTTATCTTGAAAGAAGCTTGTCCTGCAACCAGCTACGTCGCTGCAACGTTCCACCCAACCATAGGCCAGTGTGCTCATCAATCTCTCAGCAACATTTCCACCCCTAATTTGGGCATGATTCCCACAAGGAATAGGGGAACACTAGCAGACTCACACATAGCCAAGGATTTATCAAAATTCAGCCAAGGAGGTGGAATGGTTGAATCGCTAAGCTAGTGAGCTCAACCACAAATCTATGGACACCTACACAAGATCTAGATTGGATTTCCCAACACAAGGAAGCATCCCCTTCTGTGCTACACAGTCCCTCGGGCTATGCCTTCCATTCCAGTGCTATTCAAGGTGTGCAAAGAAGAAAATCCAACTCATGTTGATCTGTCTATGAGGTTCCTTTCCCCGCTTGGTTTATCAACCTAATTCTTCCCCAATTCCACTCCAAACCGGTTCAGGCCAAAATCAAGGGTGCACACACAAAAAAATGCAATATTTAAGTTTGAGGAAAAAATGTTTTTCAACCAAAAACATAAACTACAAATGGGTAAAACGTCCCCCTGATAGAAATTCGATTTCCAGAATCGTTCTATGGCTTCACGTGGGCAAAAACGGCTCCCTCAGTCCCTAAATCCGTGGCCCTATCCCCTGTTGGTTGTGCAACATTGAAAACATGAAATTTCCCAACCGTGGAGATGTGGAAACAACACAAAAACGCCCAGGAGTGATCCTAGCCATTGAACATTAACGAAAACACTTCCTAGCCATCGGAAAAATGAAGAACATTGCAAAAAATGTGAATGGAGAATGCCGGCAGCTCCAAAAACGTGGGGAAGACAACCACGTCCATGCATGAGGGAATGGGCAGCATTTTTGGGCAATAACTTGCCCCATAAGTCAAAATCGTGTTTCCCAAAAACTGATGGCTTCTCCAATTCGAATTTGGACTACCATACCTTGCCCATCCCATGCAATAACCAACTCAACCAATTTTTGGGAGTAATAAATGATTGGGTGAATAAGCCAAAAAAGGTAGTTGACAGTTTGATGGGTTATCCCTTTGACATTTGGTTTTTCCCCATTGGCTCAAAGGTTTGAATACTTCCCCCCCCCCACCCTTATCCTTAGGAAATCATGCCCCCATCTCATTATTTGTTGCATTGACATAGTTGGTTCTGGGTTTTTAATTAAATTGCATATTTACGTGATGTCCAAAATTATAATGTGCCGGCTAGCACAAAATACCATCAGCATCGATTTTAATCGCTGAAACATAAAACGACAAAGCAATGGTGGGGATTTTTCCTAGCTCGACACCATGATTAATTACAATATTTACATCGTATACATTTAATGCAAATGGGGTCAAAACTGGGGTGTTACATGATTTTTCTCTATGTGTGTATCAAGCATTACCTTCTTGACTCCACACATGTTTGTATTAAAAAATCATCAGAATCAAGAAACATAGAGAACCCTCAATCACCTCGATGGTCACACTGAGACAAAGGACTCCCTCCACAATTTCTAGGTATTCTTGGGATTTTGGCCTCTCTATAAAGATTTACGATTTCCCCTTGGCACTCAACTTTGTGGGAAACATTAGCATGATCAAATATTCTTGGATCATCCTTGTTGAACTCATTAAATCCTCCAATGATTTCCCCACCTGCAAGCCATTTGTAGTCAACCAGCATCACCTATGGCGAGAATGAGTGTTCCACTGCAACCTCCCCTTCACCCTCCCCCTTCATTCTAAATCTCCCATATAGATTCGTAAATATCCCAGACATTATAAATTTAATAACATTATAAAGTTAATAACTAACCCCATTTTACACAATCAAACCTAATTACCAATGTTGACCAAGATTTCGTCCAATAGTCCAAAATTCAAGGGGCGGCTAGGCAAAGACACAGCCAAACATGTTATGACTTTTCATTTATGGTGTTCATCAAACAACATTACTGAAGACACCATCCACTTAGTTTTTTTGAGAGAACCCTTACTGAACCATTGGATAAATTGTACAAAATGAAGCTAACATGTAACATTCACATTTTTCATCTTTGGAGAATTCATTTTTCACTTTTTTCTAGTTGTTAATCCATAGTGACATAATGTTGGAACTGATTTTTCCAAACGACCTCAACCCATATTGAGGACCATATACACAAATGACATCAATGATGAAGCTTATGTAAGATCAAAGTCAAATATAAACTCCACTTAGATTGGTTTTTAAAATCCCTCTTAATTACTTTTGGAATTTTCCACATCTCCTTTGCCATGGGAAACCTAGATGGACAATACAAGGTGCCATATGCTCTCATCTATAAAAACAAGGCCATTTTGGGCATGGAAGGCTTTAGAGCTCTCCCAAAGCATCGCTTACAAATCTACTATAATGATTTTTTTGGTGTTCCTAATAACTGGGGTTAGAAATTGGGTTCATAAGCATGTTTCTCAAAACATTCCTCTTCCTATGGCCACGGTGATTGCATTCCTCATGGGATCCTACATCAGTATTGATATGTTTGTGGGGATTGTTATTGTGTTTGTATGGAAACAACTCAACCGTAAAATGGCATATATTTTTGTTCTTGTTGTGGCCTATGGATTGATGTGTGGAGGTCGTGTTTGTATTCTTCCAACCTCTATCCATTCTCACACCAAATCCAAGCCTCCAACGCGCATGAAATTTCTCTCAAGTACATGACTTACAAATTCTTGAACGCTTTCAAACCATGACAAATGGATATGGATTTTAACAAATTATGACCAAATGGTCTATTTTTCCATGAAGTATATAGTTGAAGTAATATCCACCTTATTATATACATAGAATTTGTAGTTAAAATAATATGCATCTTATTCACATAGAGTCTTTGTCCATTGAGTTTATAGTTAAAATAATATCCAGTATACAATTAAAATAATATGGATCTTAACTTCGATTTATCAAGTAACTAGGTCTTATTATATTAAAATAATATATATCTTAATATTTATCTATTAAGGTGAATGATCAAAACATGGTTCTATAAAAAAATATGTATAACTCTTTAAGCATTTTGAGTAACATTAACCATAAGAACTAGTTAAAATAAATTAAAAACATATAAATTTTCTTTTTTTCTCTTTGTTAATATTGAATATAGTAGATTAATGGTTCCCAAAACACTTTGGTTTACATTTTTTTTAATTGGAACATTTAAACTTATATTAATAAAAAGGGTCGTGGCTAAATGAGATAGCAAAAAGAGTACACAACGTTTATAAGTTTGAACCACAGTATTCCAAAAGTGCCAAGTTCAACTCAAAAATAACTTCTATCTATTTACTTGGCCTACCATAAGCTTATTGCTTGATAACTATAAATCCTAACACACTGGCCACATAGAAAAACAAAATGGCATAACATTAAAAGCTTGGGACTATCACGTTGGACTAGTGCCACTATCGACATCTTCCGTGGAATCTTCTCCATAGGTCTAAGGTTTCGACATCATCTTTGAAACTCTTTCCTGGCATCCTTATGACTCTAGTTGCACAATCACATCTTCCATGAAAATTTCCTTAACAAACTCAATAGAATCCAATGGTTTTTTATATTGTTGGTTGGGACCTCCTGACGAAATCGAGTATCATATTATATTGCATGTCCACATCCAAAAAAAACTTATCCACACTTCTACCCATTGCTTCCATTCTAGTTTCAAGTCAGTGAGATAAAAAAAATTAGCTTCTATATGATTAGAATTGCTGTAATTTAAATGAAGAATTGCTTTCTAAAAGGAATCCAATTTCTTAACCATCAACTGCAAAACCTTGCACAAAACCATTACTACACATATTGGACATTTACCACTACGTATGTGTTCTTCCACTAAAAATAGCTAGTGTATTCCTTGTTGTAATTGTTGAGATGGTCTATCTTTTCCATGAAAATTGAACAAAATAGGTCCAACTGATTCTAAATAAACCATAGGAAAAAGAGGTCTAACAAAACCCTTCGTCCCAAATAGATCCTAGGATTATTCTTGGTTCATTGCTTCCACCCAAATGGCATTCCACCACCAAATATTCTTCACCTTGCTTATGCCTACACCATTCCAAATGAGCCTAAACACATAACACTAAGAGTTGCAACACTAAGTTCTAAACAATCACCACGACGATCACTTTGAACCTACCCTTAGCACCTTAGAATTACCACACTAGCAAGGAAGGTACTCATCTCATCGACCATGAAATTCCCCCTGTCTTTGAATGAAGGAAAATTGTGTTAAGCATACAAGGTAGATGAAGAATGCATATAATTCGATTTTGAAAGGATGCACTTGAAATGTGTTTTCCACCATCTAATCCTTTCCATAATTTATTCTTTCAAACATTAAAATCAAGGGATTAAACATGGGATATGATCCCCCTATTTTGCATGAACAATCATTTTTCCAAATTTGTTGCAATGTTAGCCATACCATCAGATTCAAAACCATGACCTTTGAGGATATGATAGAACACAATGTGCTCAAAATAGGCAATTAAATCCTTAATTAAATAAATATACGTAGCTATGGGAGAGGGAAAGTGGCATTTATCATTCACTGAATAACCAATGGGGGATCTCCTAGAACAATAATTGTTTTGGTTGTTAGATTGTGTACTAGAAATAGGCCTTTATACATAGCCAACAATCCTACTTGATCATTCATCACCACTCCTAGACCCAACAAAAATGACACTTCTTGTTGTCCACAAGGGTGTAAACTAGTTCTTCTCAAGCATCCCAACCCTACTCGGCTTTACATTATTGGTTATTAATCATAATTTGATTTTTTAAACCATAATTCTTAAAACGTAGTTTTTAATTATTGTTATCCATCATAATAAAATTTAAAATATTTCCACATTATCTAAAAAAAGCAAATCATAGAAGCAAGAACCCCAAGGCATGTTCTAATATTTGGTGTTTGGCCCTTTTTGTATTTAAAACAATATTTACAAATTTTGCCTCTAGAGGCTTCACATCTGTTTCTCCTTTACAATAGTTGTAGAAGAGCAACTTATTTCCAATTCTCTTAGTTAAGGGTCATGTGTACCAATACATTTCCATTTTTCTTCATTTTTCTTTTCAACTTCAATGCATCCAACATATTGATTGGAGATTCTGAAAACGCTAATTTATCTATATAAGTTGATGGCTTTGAAGGAATTACTTACCTTTCCTTGGTTGAAGTTATAGAAATATTAGACATTAGGTGTTGATGTATATGTAACTTCGGAATGTATTCTTCTATGTATTTTATATATTGTAACCCGATGTTTATTCCGGGATGTTTCTATTGTGTATTTGAGTCATGTTGTCATACCCCGATGTTCTGATCGGGAGGATTAATAATGTAAACAAGTCTTATCAAGTCATTAGGTAAGTCCCCACAGTTTCGGGGCACTTGAGTTATTATACACTAATTAAGGTGTAGGCTCGAGTAAGTAATTGTTAGTTGGGCCGACATGATTTAGTGCACTTCAAGTGAACGGAAGAATATAAATAGAGAGTGAGAGTCTCTCTATTTATCACTTGTACAACACATCACTTTCTCTCTCAAGTGTGGCACATTAGTGAGGAAGGAAATACTGGGACTAGACAGAAGAAGAAGACTACTGCTGTTGGGAGTGCATCTTATTGTTTTGGGGTCTTACATCTTGTGGTGATTCAATCTTTGAGGAAGTTGCGGGGTTTTCTCCATTTATGGTTTCCCCGATCAAAACTCTTTGTGTCTCTTGTCTCTTGTGATGTGCTTATGTTATTGCTGTGCTTGTTATTCTCTCAGTGAAAAGATCCTAACATAATGCTAGCTTAAATATTGAAAAACTAACATGGTATCAGAGCTAACCTGAGAAGAAGACATTGTGCAGCTGCGGGAACTAGGGCTTCCTAGTTTGTGGATCTTCCTCCATATATTTTCATCAAAAGTATGCTAGGATGACTCTCCATTGAAGGGTGCATCTTTTTGTCGATGCGGAATTCAATTTCAAGCATTTTCAGTTTCGATGTGGAAATTAAGGCTTTCTACAGAAGAGGAATTTTTGAGTGAGACTAGCATAGGATTTTTATCCTCATCAAAACCAAATTTTAGAGACCTGGATCAAGAAATTTGGTTGGGTGAAACTCCGGGAAAGTCAAACCCTAGTTTGACCCTGAGCTAGGAAAAACCCTAAATACTAAAACTGATAAGTTTTGGTACAGACGCTATATTCTGAGGTTGCCGAAGTCTCAAAAGCTGAAAATTGCAGGGACCGAAGATAAACTCCTGATGAACACTGTGTACAAAAATCAGCCACAGATTCTCTATATTCTAGGAGATATGGTCCCTCCAAGATAGGGTTCCAGCCTCTTCCAGAATTCATCCCTAAATAGGACATCTGGGGAGATCTGCAATATCTTGGGCTACAGAGGTCCAAATGGAATTCCTGAAGATGTTCCAGAAAGGGCATGGAATGTACTTTCCGTATTCCAAATTTCAGACTCATAAGACACACCTATGACACGTGGCATTCCATACAACTTCGTTGTTCTGAACAATCCTGTATCAGGTCACCTTGGGAAAAGGATCATAAATATCAAATGGTGAAACCAATTCTGATGAAACCTATGGTGGTGGATCAGGGACATGTGAGGTTACCTCAGTGAGAAATTTTAGACACAGAGGAGCATTAATTTCATAGATATCATAGAAACATTAACAGGAATTTCTGCAGGAGAAATTGGAAAATTAGGGCTTTCTGTTTCGGGAGCTTCCCTCCACTGTTTTCAGAAAAAGGAGTACATTGGACAGCTCCATTTGAAGAGATCTATATTTTTATCCAATCAGATGTGAAAGATTCCAAGTTTTGAAAATTAGGGTTTCTGTGACAAACCCTAGATCAGCTAGCTCCGAAACAAGGACGGACACCTCTAATCGATAAGATCTAATCCTTTGCTATTTTCATTTGAGGTTCTCATTTCAAAGTGATCTATCACAATAGCCTGATGATAAGCTTGGTGAAGTTGATAACTTCCAAGCATAGAAGCATTTGATCTCTCTGAAGAAAATGGATTGGTCACCTACATGAGTATAGAGGTTCCAGTTTCAGAGGGAGACGAGGTTAGAATCCTTTCACAAGAAGAACTTGGTAAAGGCCAAAGAAGACATCATGCTCATGCTGCAGAGGATGATGAACCATCCAGAAAGAGATCCAGATATGAAAGTGAAGATTCAATGAATATGTTCTGATATCAGCTCTCACGAGTAACATTACTCATGGAAGTGATGATTGGCTTATAGATAGTGGGGCTTACAAACATATGACGGGATTCAAGGAATCCTTTGTAAGACTATCAGAACATGAATCACCTCACAAGGTGAAACTAGGAGATGACTACCAATATCCAATAAAAGGTAGTGGGGAATATTCATACAAGCTAGACTTTGGTAAGTCTCTAACAATGAAATAAGTATTTTTTGTTCCAGGACTCAAGAAGAACCTTCTCTCCATTTCAGCATTGATGCAAAAGGAATGCGGGTTGCATTCATAGATGGTCAAGTCATCATGTGGCCAAAAGGAAAGACTATCGATGATGCGGTAGTGATTGGAGAACAAGAAGGAGGCTTGTACAAATTGAAGGGCCATCCAGAACAAGCCTTGATCCATGACACAGTAGAGCCAAATGAGCTTTGGCATAGAAGGCTTGCACATGTGCATTACAGCGCACTACCTATTGCAAGCAAAGTTGTTCCTGAATTTCAAGCTATTTGAAGGGAAGAACAAAAATCAGAATATGACCTAAAGAAACCAGCTGAAGAATGTGAAGATCCAGAATGCAGAGACCATGCAGTCATAAGAGTCTCTCAAATCAAGGAACAACTTGAAGCAGTAAAAGAAAAGGTGAAGAATGCAGAAGTAATGATGGCCACCTTGAATGGCCTCCCAGGATCGTGGAATTCATTCATTCAAGGAATATGTTCCAGAAGGAAGTGATTACTTTCAGTAGACTCCATGAAGAAGAAGAAGCTCGAATCATAAGAAGAGAAGAGAAGATGGGAGCAATTGAAGATCAAGCTCTCACCTTCCAAAGAATATCCCTCAAGCAATGAGTAATATGAAGAACTCAACTCTTGAAGAACTTCTTATCCACCTTAGCATTTGGATAAGAAACGATGCTATCATGAATGAAGAAGACGATGAAGCTGAAGACTCAAGAAGGAGTATGCCCATGAAACAAATAAAGATAAGTATTCAATTGTCATTTCATTATTTTGTTATGCATTCTTTTATATTCAGTTATTGTATTATGCATGATAGGATGTTTGCATTAATGACAGTATACTACTAATATGCATGTGATGGGTAAGTAGCTCATGGTGCTATACAAATTCTCCATTGCTACTTATCTAGAATGAAACCTCTTTGCCGACATATTGGATTAGTGCACAATCTCAATGTTGTCCTGGTAGAGATGGAAGGCATCTAGAAAGTTTCAGTGAGATATGGATGAATGTTGTATTGGCTAAAGTAGTTGAATGATCATATATTTATGCATAATAACTTTCCGGTATAAATATTCCTTATGAAATGTTCTAACCATACAAATGCATTTGAATTGTAGGAAAGATCGCATACATAATCACCTACAAGCAAAGAAGAATGAAGACTTGTTCCAAAAAACAAGTGACGACAGTTCAAGATGAAGAATAATATGATGAATGCAGTGACATCATTAATGCAGAATCTTCCAACTATGAAGAAGTAACCAAGAAGACCAGTTCAAGAAGAATGATGTCTAGGATGTAGTATCGAGACCTGAAGAGAATTTCATAGTTCCATCATGCAGTAGATGGAAACATCGTGGGATAAAAAGCAATATTCGTAGCATGAGGCTTCTCACGAAAGGAAGGCCTAGACTATAAAGAGACATTTGCAGCCAGTAACAGTTGAAACACATACATGATGAGATTGATGAAGATCTTAACCTTTGCTACAAGGTTGAAGATGCAAGTTTATACACTAGATGGTCACATAGAATATCAGTGGCATAGGAAGCTACTTGTCACTCTAGTACATAATGTTTTCAGTGCATAAAGCACAAAAGACAGAGGGAGTATGATGCTCCGCTTCAGAGGGAGTGACTACAGAAGATCTAAGGTTCGACATGGTACGACAGGATGGGCAGATTACTGATGACTCTAGGCTTTACTGAGAGTAAAGAGGATTCCAACCTTTGATTCAAGGTTGAAGACAGAAGACCAGTGATGCTCCTATTATGTGTCGATGCACTATTGTTCTAGGCATGGAGGTGTGGCAGAGTACAGATGGGATCTTCCTTGGACAAGGAAAGTATGCAGTAGAGATCTTGAAGAGGTTCAAGATGATGGACTGCATGACCACACCTATGGCATTGAACATGAAGCTATTAAGTGATGCTTTATCAGAGACGGTTGATGCTATGATTTATCGTCAGATGATTGGTTCATTGATGTACCTGACGAACACGACACCAGATATTTGCTTTGCTGTGAACACCTTGAGCCAGTACCTCACAGATCCTAGAAGTGTTCACTTGATGGCTGCAAAGCATATTCTGAGGTACCTGAAGGGTACAATTGACTATGGGCTCAAGTACGATGTGAATCAAAAGATTAAACCATGTAAATTGTGCTCTTATATTTTAGGAAAAACACAATCTACAAAAAAATAATATACTTGTAATAGCTAAAAAGGGTATGGCATCATTTTGTTGTGCAAATTAAACATTGTTCCCCACTATTTAGTCCCCACTGCCAAAAGGGACTTTACATATAAATTATGATGGAGCTACAAAGCGTAATCCAAACAAGATTGGTTATCAATGTATATAATCTTAATACAAACAGAAAACTATTCTTAGAAAAACTTGTAAAAATGTTTAAAAATTTTCCATACCTAAGAACTTGTAATAGTATTGAAGGTAGTTATTAAGTAGGTTGGAATCCAACCATGAATGATCATGCAAGTTTGTATAATCATGGAACTTGTAATAGTATTGAAGGCAGTTATTAAGTAGGTTTGAATCCAACCATTATTGATCATGCAAGTTTGTATAATCATGGCTCACTAAGATTTATTTTTTGTATCAAGTGTTCAAAGTAAATTCAAATATCCTTGATTGGAGTCATCCCTATTTTAAGTACTCTCGAAAATAGTTATTTGGTGTACTTGATTCCACTAGAAGAAAAGCTAGCAGTAACTAGCTTTCCATTAGAAAAACCCTGGGCATGGTGATCGGTGGTTTCTAGCTTATACCTTGAGCTTGTGCCATGTGCTCTATTTTGAAAGAAGCAATTGGCACAAGATAAAGGAAAGCTAGCGACTACTAGCTTTCTTTCTAGCATAAGCATTTCCTTCTAGCATAAGCACACATGTGCTTATGCTAGAAGGAAAGATAACAATTGCTAGCTTTCTAATAGAAAAACTCTATCCATGAAGGAAAGCTACCAGTCGTTAGCTTTCCAATTGATAACATTGTCCATGGTGATTGGTGGTTGCTAGCTTATACCTTCAGCTTGCGCCATGTGCTCTATTTTGAAATAAGCACATGGCACAAGATCAAGGAAAGCTAGCGACTGCTAGCTTTCCTCCTAGCATAAGCATTTCCTTCTGGGATAATAACACATACTTATGCTAGAAGGAAAGCTAGCAGTTGCTAGCTTTCCAATAGAAAAATCCTGTCCATGGTGATTGGTGGTTGCTAGCTTATACTTTGAGCTTGTGTCGTGTGCTCTATTTTGAAATAAGAACATGGCAATAGATCAAGGAAAGCTAGCAACTGCTAGATTTCCTTGTAGCATAAGCATTTCCTTCTATCATAAACACACATGCTTATGCAAGAATAAAAGCTAACAGTCGCTAGATTTCCAATACAAAAACCCTATCCATGGTGATTGGTGGTTGTTAGCTTATACCTTGAGCTTGTGCCATGTACTCTATTTTTAACGAATGCTACCTTTCCTTCTAGCAAATGCATTTCCTTTTAGCATGACACACATAGGCCAAAACTAGTGTGCCTTTGTTCCTTGCAGATTCCTTGCCATGAAAGGATGAATCCTTTGTTCCTTGCAGATTTCTTTGAAGACATTTGGTAGGCGTAGAAGTGAGCACATCCATCTTATTTGAAGGAATTTGAAGCTCATCTTAAAGCTCATACATGTTTGCAAGGGCACTCCCTACCCATACATCTATTTATTGTAGACTCCAACACTCCCCATAAAGACATCGATTTGTCGTAGAATCAAAACTCCTCACAAAGGCACCCCCAACTCATTTTGTCATAGAATCGATGTTATTTCTCATATTCTTAGCAGTAGATCCTAAAATGAGTGAAATAAGGCATACCCATTCCTCTGCCTATGTTCACTGTTCAGTATGCCCATTTCTCTATGTTCGATGAGCTCTCCAATATATAGGCCGATAGGCAGTCAGTCTGTAAAATAAGAAGGGATCTGAACTAACACACTTAGGTAAATCCGTTCCAAGTAGGCATGGGAAGTGTGAAACATAGTAGGGTTCAAATTTTAGTGGTTGTGGAGGGAATGTTTTTTTATTTTTTGAAATTATTTAGC
>LPNX011005935.1:13341-36834 GCA_001517045.1 Pseudotsuga menziesii
TGCAAGCAAGAGGTGAGGTTTATCAACCTTGCAGCAATAAATTAGAGATTTGAAGATGTTATTTTCAATTTTGAAATTAGTTGTAGTTTTGGCTCTTAGCAAGCAATATGTGAAAGTCAACAAAGTGAGATAAATTAGAGTTTTGAAGATGTTATTTTCATTTTTGAAATTAGTTGTAGTTTTGGCTCTTAGCAAGCAATATATAAAAGTCGACAAAGTGGGGGTTTTTGGGTGTGGTTGGGCACTAATATCTCTAATGAGGTAGGTTATAGGTGCAATGTGTTGCTTCTTCTAGCTCTATGGATTGGCTCTAGTTATAATCTAGTTTTGTGGATCAAATCTAGTTTGAGTGTTGATTAACTCTTCTTATTTTGGTCATGAGAATTGTTTTGCATTAGGGGTAGGAATTGTTTTAGTTTGCATCGTATCCTCAATTGTTGGTTTTGGAAAAAAATGGAAATTCATAGTCACTTTTGTTGTTGCATATATGAGACCTCAAACCTACAAAGAACTCAATGGAGAAATGAATGGCATTAAGAGGATATCTAGGTAGCCCTCTCACACTTCAATAGAAGAATGACCAATCAAATTGAAGACCAGAGAGGAAGGAATGCATAGATTTCAAATATGTTGGCTTATTATACATAAAAAAATTAACAAGTTGGAATCATATCACAAGATGCTTTGTGAATTGGTTGTATTCCTATCTAGGAGCTTGTACTTTCATAGTGACCCATCACATTCTTGGTTTCCCCTACAAAGGTATTTATTGGTTCTATTCAATTTGCACTAAAAGATAAGGACATTCATCAAAAAACACAAGGCAACATCGACATCGGAATGGTATATCTCAAGTACAATCTTTAAGTTGAAATCAAATAGGAAGCCCTCAGTGGGCATGAATTCGCCTAGGTTCATTTTTTTAATATATATGGCAAATTATTTTTTTTACTGTCCAGCAGTCTCAAACTTACAACCTATGCATAAAGAAACCCTTTGATGATTTTCCAAAGGGAATAGTTTCCTAATATATCTAGCATATAAAAATGTTATTTCTATCAATCTCATACTTAAAATAATAATTTAATACATCTAAATCTTGCAATTTAGGGGATATAAGAATTTTTTATCAGCTCTGTGAACCATAGTTTTCAAAATGATGACCATATGTAACATGTAGACTAGATATTTTCTATGCAAATGCATGTTATGCAATGGTCAAGGGCATCGTAACGGTCCATTATATTTGCATAAGTATTTATAAAATGAAATTTTATTATTAGTATTATTATTTTGGTATTACACCTTAAATGGCATCTTAATTAGTTCTAACACTTTCATTAAAAATTTAACCATTCCTTCAATGTTCCACCACCACACAGACCTTACAAATGGAATATTCACCATGTCAACGATATATGATCCTATAATGGGGATTTTTCTTGGTGTCCAAGTTAGGGTTGATACAAAGAATTTTTTTTTCATCTAAACAGTAGGGACTGACTACTCTTAAGGTAAGTTATGTTTTTCTCGAGTCAATGCTTTTGTCCCTGTTTCATAGAACTTCCAAACAAATGTGAAGCCTAGCAGGCTCCAAGGAACTACTAGGTAAAAACTAATGCCTAGTTTTGTCTTATTGTGGGTTATTTTCTAATTTTGAAAATGAGTATTCGATATATTTTCTATTGTTTATTTTCCAATAAAACTGCAAAATCACAGATCTTGGTGTGGTCTCTCAACATCTTATTTTGTTTGGGTCTTTGCAATTATAGAGCTAATTTATAAAGTTAATCAGTTGGATGCCAATTTACTTTAAGGGAACGATGACAGATATTGCACGTTGCAAACACTAATCATTGTTATCTAATCACATGCAGGTACCCTAAAATTGATGGTTTTGATTTGAAATTATTCTGCAATCGATAAATTTGGAGAGAAATAAGAAGGAATTGGCTTTGTATGGTATTTGAAGAAGCCACAACATTTGTGCCATAAGTATAGCTATAAAAAACCTCAAACAAAATGGGAGCTTGTTTGTCAATTGAGGAAAGCAAGTCTAGTACAGACGACAAATGTCAATCTTAAAAATTAAAGAAAGGGAGGGGAAAAGCTGATACTCTTGTTCCAGGCGCACCTCTTCCAAACACAAAGAAAGAAGAAGATAATGGACTCAAGCATTCTTCAGCAAAAGCTAACGGATTCAAGCATTCTTCAGCAAAAGCTAATGGATTCAAGCATTCTTCAGCAAAAACTAATGGATTCAGGAATTCTTAAGCAAAAACTATTATTCACAATCTTGTGCACCTGAGTTCAGACAGGTTTGTAATGGCACACAACAAACCTAAAGTTGCAAGTGTGAACTTCCATGTCAATGAGTTTGAAATGGGCCATACTCGAACAGAGTCTTATGGTAAGGACAAATATTGTTTGAAGTTCTTTGAAAAAGTTATGAATTATGCTTACATTTTAAGATTATCGTATTTGTGCCTTGTTTTTTTTAATATAACTTTTAATTTTTCTGGCCCACATGTGATGTTTTTTATTTCTCCTTTTAGTAATTAAAACTCTTTTTCTTCCATTTTCAATTGTCTGTGTCTGTAAACTAGGATAGTTGCCACCGGCCTTATGGATAAGTTATTTTGCAGTTTTGAATATTTGGACTTAGCATTCATGATAAACTAACATGCCTACTATCTGCTTCCCAGGCCAGACCTATAGCATACAGCCTATTTATAGATGGTTGGCCTCCACACAAATCGTTGATATCATTGGGAAGATAAAATTGAAGTTGACCCTGAATGATCCAGCGGGGAGGCTGCAGACCTTCCAATTATTGAGCTAGATCGATATCGAGACCTATTCAATTGGTTGTAATTGGTTGGATGGAACGACACCCTCTTGGCCCTTATTACATAATCTGACGAGGAGAAGGGGCATAGCCCGCGAACTAGCACTCGCAGGAGCAGGAAAGGCAAAAGCACCAGCAATGGTAGTCTCATTGGTTGATACAACACCATCATTAGCAGCATAAAAGTAAGCATCCTCGCTAGTTTAACACCCTACAGTTGTAGAAGACCTTTACCCGAAACCTTTACACCCTACTTAATTCCTTCTTATTTCTCTTTATATGGTCCTTATATTTTATTCCCTCCGAACACCCTGCTTCCTTACCTCTTACTTCCAATGATAAAAAAATAAAGATAAAGAATAAAATATATTTATTCAGTCCCCATACTTTTAAAATATAAGTTGACAAAATTGCATGAAAATGCTTTCATATTTAAGTTATGTTTTTCCCCGAAGTAGTTAAAGAGGTTTAAAAGTGATATACAAAATGAAACATGAATGGGTCTTTTCTTCCCCGAGTATTATAGGGGAGTATTATAGGGGATCAGTATATAGAATATATCCGTTATTCCTCATCATCGCTGAAGTACGGAGCTGGGTTCTGAACTGGTAGATATTTCCTTACCCGATCTTATGGGAGAATGAGCTAGGCCCACCTTCCCCGATCTGATCAATCAACCTTTGATTAAATGTACTACATTGAAAGGCACATGGTCATCTACTAACTCTTAATAAAGATATTAATAATCAAGAATGATTTGAATCCATCGACTTGGGCTCAAAAGCCATGGCCTTCAGCACCAGGCATTTCCACACGTTTAAAGTTATAAACTCTTGAAAAATTGAAGTACTCATCAGAAAAATGGCGGTCAACTTTGCAATTAAGCAATAGTAGCATATGAGAAATTGAGAAAACGGACTAAAAATTGAGCAGATTCATTGTAAAAAATAAATAATAACACTGAAAGTTTCCAACATTGAAATAATTTGATACAAATTCAGTGGAGGGGGCAAATTCCCAGCTCCCAAGATGACATTAAGAATAGATTTACAGTGATAGTTTTCAAGCAAAAACAAACTAGTAAAGTCAAGGAAACTGATGAACCCAGTATGGGTTAATACACAGAACATATCAACGCTGTTGTAGAAAATATCTTTGTGGATTCATCAGTAAATAATTCGGTCATATCATTAAGTAGAGTGCCAGCCATCTAACAGGCCTTGGGCTGATGGTTCCCGCAGGATCAAATCCTCCATCGTGACATGATGTCGTATTCATCGAAGTCCTCGATGGCAGAGGGATTAACGATGGATGCTATCACACTCGGAGGAAGTTGGAGGGTTCCTTCATATGTCACTCAAGTGATAAAGGTTGTTGCTGAGATTCATGCCAGAGAAGAACAGGGAGCCATTCTTACATTTTTAACTTCCCAAGTAGAAATAGAATGGGCTCGAGAACAATTTTAGAAACCTTCAGCATTGACACTTTCTTTGCATGGAAAGCTTTCAATGGAAGAATAGAGGCATGTATTTGAAGATGCACCTACAGGTTTAAGGAAAGTTATTTTTGCGACAAATGTGGCAGAGACTTCTCTAACGATTCTTGGGGTCAGATTTGTTGTGGACTCTGGCATGGAAAAAGAGAGCAGGTTTGAACCCAAAACTGGTACTAATGTGTTGAGGGTGGGCCAAATCAGCCAGAGTGCAACTGCTCAACAATCTGGTCGTGCAGGTCGCACCCAACCGGGGATATGCTTCCGTATTTACACGGACGAAAGTTTAATTCTATGGCATCCGATAGAGATTCAGAGATCCTGCAAGTTCGTCTAGGCATTGCCCTTCTAAAACTTCTTTCTTTGGGTATCCAGGACCTTGAATCCTTTGATTTTGTTCAAACCCCAATCCATGAGGCAATAAGTGTAGCTGTTAAAATTTTAGTCCAGTTAGGTGCAGTGGTTTGTGGCCATAAAGGACTAAAAAAGTTAACTGAATCTGGTTTGAATCTCGTCAAGCTGGGTGTAGAACCTCGACTAGGAAAGATTAATCTGGACAGCTTAACTCAGCATTTGGGTAGGGAATGCCTTGTACTTTCATCTTTGATGGAAAATTCAAAAATTATATTTTGTAGGTTTGGTACTTAGGAAATGGAGATAAAGAGTATGAAAGTGTGATAATTTCCTACCTCAGCACACCATCTAACTTCAAACCTGAAACCTCAGTGCAAGTATACTAAGGTGTTTGGTTTTAATTAATACTAGTTCTCCCTTTCTAGATTTGGGTTGAAGTATACCAGCTTGAAGTTTCCAGACAACTGAAAACAGGATCTCAAGTATAGCCTTGCACTTCCAAACTGGAAACATATACCAAGTGGATAAATCTAACAAATATGATTTAGGGGAGACCTTTAAGTCTAACACAACAAAAGTAGAGCAAGAGGAACTTTGAACACAAATAGAAATAACTTTGTCATGTGTTCATTAGTCTATTTTACCATAAGATAACAGGAAGAGGAAAAGACCAAAAAACTAGACCAATCATAAATATCTAACCTTGAAATATATCTTTTGTAATGTTCCTTGCTTGATATTGGCTAAAATTTTCTTTCACTACTTATGTATTCTGACTTAATGCATTCATCAAACACCTTGATGATTACTGTACAAATATTACTGAGCACATTCATATGTCGTTGATATAAATATTTAATGACTGCTGATGTATTTAGTGTATTTCTGGGTTTGGAGTTTTGTCAAACAGTTTACACACACAAAAAAATTAAATTAGCATCCTAAGAATATTTTATTGAACTCAATCATCAAAACAAAGATTACATATCAAGCAAATAATAGAGTTAATTATGGACTATTATGACAGTCTTAAAAGCTCAGTTTGCACTATGATTCGTTTATATAGTCTGACCTGTAGGTGATTGTAGACTCCCAGCTCCTTCTTTCAACTGCGTAATCCTCCTTTATGGCTCGATTTGGATTGATATTGTATAAGTTAAAAAATGGTGGGGATAATAGAATGCACCCAACTCTCTTTATCAGTCGATTTGAAAGAAAAAGAGCAGTGATATAACCATAATTTAATGGTTTTCTTTGGCATAGTTGAATGCGCCCTCTTGGCACGACATATATATTTGAAATAGTGCAGATCTTCAACCAAGGTCATGACTTAGATAATAGAGACTTGAATGATGTGCCCTCTCCAAATTTTGATACTCTTGCTCCCTTCTAGCGGTGAATTACGTCCTCCTCAAAGGACAATAATGGATGTGAAGTGAAAGTCACCCCACCCAAGGGCCCTAGCCAACTCGGAAAATGCCATCTTCCGTATTTCCTGTAGCCATCATTTTGAAATTGAAGAAGAATATATATTCAATCATCTTCCCAAACCAGTGCATCTTCCTTTGACAGTAATGAGAAATAATGAGGTTTAAGCCAGAACTCAAACCACAAGAGCACCCATCTTCATACACTCATAAAAATTTTCCCAAGTCCATAGATTTGAAAACAACATTGTCCCAACTTATCTATACTTATGCAAACAAAGTACCCAAATTCTTTAACTATAGTATGGGAATCGGTCCTTCCTCTGTTTACTGAATGTATGTACCGCCAATTCTAAATGTGGCCTTTTTTCTTCTACAGAGGATGATGGTCTTACCTGAAAAATAGAAGAGCCACCAAGAAATTGCTTTACCAATAAAATGATAATGTGCAAAAGACAAATTACAGCACAGAGATATGTGAATACTTACATTATGAATAGTGGAGGATGTGATGAGGTCGGTGATGTCTTGTAGATCCTTCCTCTCGCGAGGGAACAATGATGCAGATTCTTAGCATAAGGAAGCTAATAGGGAAATAATGTTCTCCTTAATGCCTATATCTTCTTCTTCTGCGAGAAAAGAAAACAACCACCTGCAATCTGCATATAATACTCTATTTCAGATATTAAGTTACAAAACAAAGTGCAAATGAAGAGCCAGCGATCATTAAAGCATGGGCGATTGGATGGGAGATGAGTTTGACATGTACATGTAAGTCTGGTTTCACACTATTTGATTTCATGGAGGGTCGATGGTAGATTTGGAAGGCAGAGGGAGATAGTTTCTAGATTGAAATTTTGAAAAGAATGAGGGAAAACGTAACTCTCGAAATTCAAATTCAAACTCAAGAGGGAGAAAGAGCCTTACCAATCGAAATTTGAAATTTGGAGTCAATGAGAGGGAAATATTTACATTTTAGTTGAGGGGCGATGACTACAGAGAAATCTCATGTTTCTTCTGCTATTAAAAAAGCTTTGTATATGGTTGTTCATAAGTATATTGATATGGTCTTGTGTCTCAGCGACTCTAGTTGTTAGGGTTTTTTATAAAAAAATTTAATGAGGTTTACATATGTTGAATTAAGGTAATATAATTATTATTTAAATATTTATTAAAATATTTCAGCATTGTTTACATAGGTAATACAATTATTATTTAAAAATTTATTAAAATATTTTAGCATTGTCCACATACTGTTATTAAAGAAACTAAACATTAAAATTTAAAAAGATGGTTAACAGATGTGTGCAATATGGCTAAATTAGCTCATTACATCACAATATTGATCTTTTTAAACATATAAGTAATTCTAGATTATGTAAGTTAACACTAGAGTCCAATTGTATCTTAATCTTATTATGTCCTAACCTTTTTTGGCAACACTAGGAAAATTTCTAATAAAGGCTTTCAATTTTTTAGTATGGAAGGTTGACTATTCCAATATCTTTTATCTCAACAATGTATTTCTCAAGCTTGTGATGCGGTCACTTCCATGAAGTGTCATTTGATACATGACACTAATAAGAGGAGAATTTGTTCAACAATGCTTAAGATAATTATTTTCTTTTTTATGACTCAATGCGATTTAATAATTTCAACTTCAACAATAATATTAAAGTAAAAATTAGACATTACCAAGTTTAGAATAGTATTAAACTAACAATTTTATATCAAAAATTAAGATAATATAGAACTATATTTATAGTACTTAGCAAACACAAATACAAATCATAATAACTAATGTAATATCCAAGTAGTAAACCTTTAAGTAACTTAAACTAAAATCAAGATAAAGATAATGATAATGATAATATATATATAATAATTTCACACTAATGTTAACAAATAGTTTAAAGGCGAGTTCGCCATACCCATACCCATTCTTTTTCTCTTAAAAATACAAAGCTATTTGATTTTAATATACTCCCAATTTTGTTTTGATGTGGTGAATGAATGGTAAGTAAAAGGCATTAGACTATTATGTTATATCCCTATTATTGGAAGTCACTTCTTCTGCTTTATATATATTCTTTAAAGTTAAAAAAGAAGAAAATTGTATATAGAGTTAGGAAAGCTTTTAGGGTTTCAAATTTATGACGGGAAGCCCTTTCACAAGGGGTCTCCTTCCCTAAACATCAAGCCTAAATTGGATTCATTTTTATAATGGAACTAAATATTAATGAGTGATTTTGGAAATCCATTTACAACATGCTTATATTAAGCTTGTCCCACAAACTTTTTAACTCAAAATAATAGTTAAATAAATGTTTTAACTACATTCTCCAACATACTATGTTTAATTTAATATATTACAACATGTTTTTACGATTTTACAAGTTTTTTATTAGGATTCAAATATGTGTCAATTATCCACCTTAAGTTTCCTTAACATTGTTTTTTTGGCACCTTTGACTTTTATAGTGTCACAATTTTTTTGAATAGGATAAGGTAAAGAACTTTTTACAATAAATTTAGTAGTTTATTTGACAAGTTTAAGACATCACTACATACTCAACTACATAATTTGGTTGTGTTATTAGAATAAAAGGTTTAAATATTATGATCAAAATATTAAGCAGCTTGTTTGATATGGTTTACACATAATTATCAAAACAATAGATGATGATGTATTTTGACTACACCATATATTAGCATGAATCATGTGTTCAATGTTGAATTTCCTATTCTTGAGCTATGAATTTACTTGCAATATACTTCAATCATATTTACTTGGTAGAAACTATGATAGATTCCATCACTGGTTGATAGATGATGCATACAATATCCCTTTATTTCATGTTATTGAGATAGGAGGATGCCCTCAATAGTCCAAGTTGCACATGATGTAGTATATTGAGGCATGATTCCTTTAACTATATTAGCAATCAACATAAAGCTATTTTTCTCCAAGGCAAGAAAACTATTGGGAATTTGCACTTACCTCTAAAAAGGTTGGCATTTACATGGATTATCAAGTTCTTAATTTACACTGGCATTGATTAGTTGACCTTCCAAGATGACATAGAAATCAATAGCCTTTATCCAACACCAACATCAACATTATATTCACCAACATTTTAACTAGTTCTAAAATCGACTTGATGCAAAGAGCCTAAACATGGATTTACATGAAAATATCCACTTCTAGTTGAAGTTTGTGTACATGGATAGAGATGCATGGTATTGTTCTAAGGGTTTACATAATAACTATATTTAAATTTTACAGACATATATAGAGATGTTTGGCAGTGTTCTTACTGGTTTGTTTAGTGTAGTATCTAAACCTTGATAACTAACTTGACTTGCATAGTAATAAGCATATGTAATTGACATATTTAGTAAATTATTTGCCCAAGGTTATAGTAACATCCCATTTTTTACCCTATAATGTAATCATGTATATATTTATATAAAGGCTATAAGCTAAAAACATATGGTCTATGATGACCAATACATTGTAAATATGTACGTTTTGGCATTTCTTAATAACCCCTAATAGTTGCAAATGAAGAAGGATGAAGAAGAGATGAGGGGTTATGATTCCACAAGTGGGGAAGTGATAGTGGACTAAGGGAAATTACCATATTGGGATTTAGCTTATTTTCATAGCCTTATCAATTTAACCAAAAAGTTCGTAAACCATGATTAAGAAACATGCTTTGATTAAGAATTATTAAATTATCTTAAGAGGGGATTAAGCAAGAAAGAAACATGCCTTATAGATGATTTTGTTATAAAATTGGTATGGCTATGTTTATTTTGAAATTTACATTTGGAATGACTATGTTTCTCTTAAAAATACATCGGCATCCTCATCGTTATCATTCTCATCATCATCATCATGACCACCATTAATGGCATCGTCATCATCATTTTCACCATTCATGTCATTGTTGATGATGGCAACCTAGATTATGATGATTATGATGATGATGATGAACTAGATGAAAACAACAAAGACATGGTCAACCATAATATTGGTTAGCCATGCATGTGTTTTGGGTCAACCATAGTTAACCTATGGAAAACCATGGTCAACCATGGTTGGAAAGGTCAAACATGACCATGCTCTGACCATGGTTGACCACAATTGAGCACACTTAACCACAATTGGCCATGGTTAACCATGGTTGAGCATGTGAATATTCATGCGTCACCATGGTTCACCGTGTTGTTTCCCATGGCTGATGATATGGTTGACCATTGTTGATAATGGGTGACTAAGTGGTTCACCATGCTACTAACAATGTGGCTAATTCTTAAATGTGGTTAACCATGGTTGCTCATGGTTGAACAACATTTACCATGGTTGAACATGGTCAATCATCTAACTGATGGTTAACCATATGGTTAGTACCATGGTGAGTGCCCTAGTCAAATTTTCCCGAGACATTGAAAATCTTCAATAACCCCTCTCAATATATTGTAAGTGTAAATGAAAATTTGTCTAATTTAAAAATTATATTTATAATTATTAATATTTATCATAGTATTTCGATTTGTGAAATATTATTAAATTCTATTCATCATAGTAATGTTATCTTTTAAATGTGCTTTTGGGTTTATTTTAGGATGTGTATTGTGTTTTAGGTAAGTGTCAAAGAGACGAAGTCAAAAAATAGTTTGTTATTGTTTATAGAAGTTTCAAAAGTATCCCTATTGGTTCACTACTTGTTCTGGATGACTGATGGTATATGTCTCCATGAATTCCCTTCATGTTGCGTGGTGACTTCCTCGATTTTTCGAGACATTGATGTTGGGGTAGTAGTTTGAGGTGGGTCTTTCACAATTTCTTGGAGATGAATGCATCCTCCATTAAATGACTCTACCATCTTAAACATCCATTCTTCTAGAAATTACATCTCCCCGACGATTCATTGCATCTATTTGAGCTTGCTCTTCTCTAGAGATTTGAACGATGAGTTGTTGTTGTTGCCACATGTGTTTTGTGCAACAACTTCAAGCATCGAGCTATTGACTCATCAACCGTGCGAGCTCCATCGACCATTCAACCAATGTTACATAACGATGTGCGGGCTCCATCGACCATTCAACCAAAAGCTGTTTGATAGTGCACAGAGTCACATTGTATCGTTTTGTGCGGGCTCACAGTTATGATTGGAGACTAGTCCTTGGAGGGTGCACAAAATGGTACATTGTGCATCCCTTCCGCAATGCCAAGAGTCAAGACCATGATCTGTGCACAAAACTAAACTCGTTGTCCCATGTGCAAGCTCGACTCTACATGCGACGATACACATTTGATGGTTGCACCATGGTATTGCGGGCTCACCATATACACATTGGCCAGTGCAAAGGCGATTTGTGCGATCTCACCATCATAATATGTGACCGGTCTTAAGAGGGTGCACAAACTTTGCTTCGTACTTTGTGCAAGCTCTCGTCACATGATGTTGCAAATAAGACTAGACGCACAAAACGTATGATATACCATATGATATAACCCATGTAACATTTCACCATTTTTCACCGCTTTTCATATGCCATTTCCGATATGTTACCCTTATGTATAAAGCTGTTGCAACATGACGAGCCATGATATATTATTCAAATGTAAAATAGTTGTTATGTAGGGATTTTCAAGTGGGCTTGGGCTTTGAGCATGGCCTATTAGTGGTGTAAACAAATGTTATGGATTGTACCTAGAGTGATTTTCCCCTTGACCATGCTGAGATCAAAATAACCATCAATGGTGTGTTAAAATTCAAAATTTTCAATTGCACAGAAGATTGCAGTTAATGAAATTATGCTTGCTAAGGTGGTGGAGTATGTGTATTGGGAGTTGGGAGATTAGACTTTTTTCTCGAGGGTTGGCTTCATTTATGAATTGGGTGGTTGAAGCGTTGAATTGTTTTTATTTGCACCTAAATTCTACTGGTATCTCACGTGGAGCTTTGTGGAGCATTGGATAAGGGACATTTGGAGGGATGGAAAGGAGGACAGAATATTGCAGTTAATGAAATTATGCTTGCTAAGGTGGTGGAGTATGTGTATTGGGAGTTGGGAGATTAGACTTTTTTCTCGAGGGTTGGCTTCATTTATGAATTGGGTGGTTGAAGCGTTGAATTGTTTTTATTTGCACCTAAATTCTACTGGTATCTCACGTGGAGCTTTGTGGAGCATTGGATAAGGGACATTTGGAGGGATGGAAAGGAGGACAGAATATTGCAGTTAATGAAATTATGCTTGCTAAGGTGGTGGAGTATGTGTATTGGGAGTTGGGAGATTAGACTTTTTTCTCGAGGGTTGGCTTCATTTATGAATTGGGTGGTTGAAGCGTTGAATTGTTTTTATTTGCACCTAAATTCTACTGGTATCTCACGTGGAGCTTTGTGGAGCATTGGATAAGGGACATTTGGAGGGATGGAAAGGAGGACAGAATATTGCAGTTAATGAAATTATGCTTGCTAAGGTGGTGGAGTATGTGTATTGGGAGTTGGGATATTAGACTTTTTTCTCGAGGGTTGGCTTCATTTATGAATTGGGTAGTTGAAGCATTGAATTGTTTTTATTTTCACCTAAATTCTACTGGGATCTTACATGGAGCTTTGTGGAGCATTGGATAAGGGACATTTGGAGGGATGGAAAGGAGGACACCTCTTGTGGAGAAAGGTGGCAACTCGGGAGCGGCATCTCTACATTCTCATCAACCTTTAAAAATTAAATACCCTACAACATTGATGTGTTAATTTTATATCAACCCTTATTTTAATTTTATATCAACAAGAAGAGAACTCTCAATCTCGAGAACAAATCAAAGGACTCAAACAATATTATTACACCAATACGCATAAATATACAGTGAACGTTTTTCCATACCCGATCGCGGCCTTTTAATTAGGTGATTAATAGTGGAGGGCATAGATTTCATCTCCTGATATATGCCATGAATATCCTTCATTTGGACCTTGAGATTGATGGCATGCATTTGTTGATGGGCTTGGAGATAGTGAAGTGAATTCTCTTAAACACGACTTTTAAGGTATTAACGTTAAGATATCGAGTGTGTTTCCATGTGGTTAATGAAAGGCATGGGGCGAGGTGGAGAACATACGCCACACTTAATTGCCGCACGTGTAATGCATGAACAACAAGGAAGAATGAAGTTCTTCATGACCTAAGGAGAAGCACCAAGCAACATTCATTGCAACAATAAAATGATAGAGGCAAGTTTGTAGACAGAGGAGGTAGCAAAAGTGGTAATATTCAATCATAAACCTATCGATCATTTATTGTGAATATATCCTTAGCATGAAAATTGTTAATACAAACTTTGAGCCTAAATAAAATTGGACTAATAGAAATTAAGGCTGTTAATAGAAAGACCTCCACCAACATGTCTTCAAGATCATCCCATCCATGCTAGGAGCAAAACAACAAAAACCCTTTATGATCCAACTAAAAATCAAACCACACTTGAACTACCTTTAACATGAATAGAGATAGTCCCACTTAGACAAAAGACTCCTCACATCTTTAATTAAACCATCACCCAAGGTTCATTGTAACAAAATAATTTCAAGATGTTGTGACTAAACAATCCTCTTGAGAACTTGTTTTCTTAGGGGAGGCCCATTACCTTGCAAATCAATGACACCACAAGAATTAAGAAAACAAATCAAAGGATTGGCTTGTTCTAACAATGCACAAAAGTAACCTTTTCTCCCCACCCATACCTCCAAAATGGCTTGATCCTTGGCTTGAGCAAGAGTAGACCTCCTACCTCTCAAACGACCTTTCTTCCCACAATAAAATTTTATCGAAAGAACCCTTTTAACCCCTTCCAACAAAGGAGAGGTTACAATATTCTTGGGCTTGAGAGAATAGGAATGACTTCTAAAGAGTATGTAACTCCTTCAATCAAAGAGTTAGCACATGAAACTGCCACGAGTGAACACTTACCCACAAATGAAGAAAAGTGGGTTGAGAGCCCATAACCTTCAAGAGAAGTTACTAGGGATGCTAAAGGAGGGGTTCACTAACTATAGGCTTGCTTTCATCCATTAAAACAAAAATCCCTTGTCTTCACAACTCTATTAAAGTTAAGTTAGCATTATAGGTTCATCTCAACTCCAAATTTATTAAATACTAAAAAGAAAAAGCAACAAAAATAAGATAAAAAATTCACAATACTTAAATTATCAAAATTAAAACAAAATTATGCTAATCTATTTTATTAAAGTTTGACATTTTATATTCTAATATATAAGATGTATTTTACATATTTTAATATAAATAGGATGTGAAATGCAAAACATAGGATAAAATATCAATATTAAGACAATACTATTCTAATTTATTTTATTAAAGTTTAATACATTTTATATTATGATAAATAAGATGCATTTTACATCTTTTAATATAAATCCCTATAAATGGGATTTGAAATGTGAAATATAAAATAAAACTAATCTAAAATTCAAAAGGGATTAACATCCTTCGCCGTCATCCGCCGCTTCCCTGGGACGTGATGGGATCGCTCATTTAATTCAGTAGGTGGCCATGGGATTGCCATACTCCATGCAGGCCTGGAATTTGGTGGTTTTCTAGACGTATTTCCCAAACCAGGATGTATTTGACATGTAGCGTTGGATTTTAAACGTCAGCATCTATGGTCTTCAAAAATTGCAAAACGTAGATTTGACGGCATGGTATTTTAGTTACCTGTCATAAATGTTAATACCTGTCCGCTGCTTAACATAAGGGACAGGATTGCAATTTAATGGAGAGTGGCCATAATGTTAATACCTGCCAAGCTGAGTGACATACAAGACAAACTTGCAATTTAATAGAGTTCGTGTTAATAGCAGTAAGTAAATATACGAGGTGACACCCTGACAGTTCAACGAGGTGACACCCTGACAGCTCAATGGCTCTAGAAGCGAGTCTCTACCGTGTATGTACTAGGCTACCAGCTAAATGGATCCTTCTCCACCAGCAGCTTGCCGCAGACAACCTTCCAATTTTGTGAGAAGCTTTCCGCACACAACCTTCCAGTTTAGTGATGGGGTGTTTCTTCTGATTTTTCCCCGTGTGCTTGGGAGGGTGTAAACGCCATTATTTCACTTCTTCAACAACATTACGTGAGGGGATTCACATTAAGAGTTATATTTACAGTGGCCTCAATGGGTTCAAAGTGCAACCATTCCAACTTTTTTCAAGGTAATAAGTTTCTACTTCGTAATCTCTTGTTCAACTACCTCTGGTTTAATGGACTCGTTTCATCTTTGAATTTAGCTCTTGTTCAAATACCTCTGGTTTAATGGACTCATTTCATCTTTGGATCTAAATATTTTATAGTGTCTTAACCCTCTTCTATACAATGTACAGGTTTTTTGTTAACAAAGATGGAACGGAATGAGTCTTTGACATAGTTTTCGAGGTAACCTTAGCCCTAATCCCGTGAACCTTTTAACTTGTTGCTTTAAGTATTCAGGCTAGAAGAGTATTTTGACCTGGATGCATGTTTCTGCGGATGACACAGACATTTCCTCTTAATCCCAAGTGATTCTCCTATCGAATCATTGTGATGGATTAGTTTTGCTTTCTCAATATGATTAGGTAGTCTAACGGTTAACCATTTCCCCAGCCATAAGATAAGATCAGCGGCTTCCTTTATCTGTGTATCAGGAAAACTCGTGTTGCCCAGAAACCAACAAAAGATCCAGTTTAAGGTGCAGAAGCAAAGATCCTAGTTTTTCCCAATGAAAAAGAACAACATATAGTTCTCTCTTTGTATGCAACCCTCAGGTCAAATCTGAGTTATTCAATATCTTGCTTTTTTAGGATGGTAAGCGTGGGTTGCAGGGCTAGAATTTCGCATGAGTTTTTAAGTAAATATTGTAAGTTGAAGAAAGCTGTGTTGCACAAATTTGAGATTCGACGTTTCGACCCCTTCTTTGGGATCATCATCAGGAGATGTACGAAGCTTTGGAAGTTTTTAAGGGAGAAAGGAAGGTAATAAATACCAGTTTACGGAGTTAGGTCTAAGAAGTTTCATGGAGTCGGTTAGTGAAAGATGAAAATTTTATTTTTAAAAATGTTATGCCAAGAGTTATAAATTTTGTCTTTAAATTTAAATTTAAAGACAAAATTTATAACCCTTGGCATATTTAAAGACAAAATTTATAACTCTTGGCATAACATTTTTAAAAATAAAATTTTCATCTTTCACTAACCGACTCCATGAAACTTCTTAGACCTAACTCCGTAAACTGGTATTTATTACCTTCCTTTCTCCCTTAAAAACTTAAATTTAAAGACAAAATTTATAACTCTTGGCATAACATTTTTAAAAATAAAATTTTCATCTTTCACTAACCGACTCCATGAAACTTCTTAGACCTAACTCCGTAAACTGGTATTTATTACCTTCCTTTCTCCCTTAAAAACTTCCAAAGCTTCGTACGTCTCCTGATGATGATCCCAGAGAAGGGGTCGAAACGTCGAATCTCAAATTCGTGCAACACAGCTTTCTTCGACTTACAATTAACCTCTGTGTAAATGACTATCTTCAAATAAGTAAATATTGTTATATTAAAAATATATAAAATACATTAAGTATTTTTCTAAAATTTCATATAACAGTGCAAAATATTTAAATAATCTAAAGAAAATTGATTATCATGAAATCAACTTGGAGCACTATGCCTGTATTGCTCCATATTGTTTATATATGTTGATACATCTACATAAATATAATAAAGTCGACATTTTAATTGATTATAAATTATCATTCGTATGTATATATATTATGTGGTAATATTGTCACGTGATGATATCGTTAGTATTAGGTTGAGACACACACACACTTTTGTCCATTTAATTTAAAAGACAAGTGAATATGACCATGTGAGCATTATTAAATAACAATCTCTTAAATTAAGAGGAAATGAATATTATTAAGAAAGAGATGTTGGGGATAGTTAGGTTTTGAATTAGCAAAAGGTAAGCCCTCGAGAATGGGATATTATCTTGTTAACCATTATGAAGGAGCGATTTTTCAACTAACACCTTGCACTACATATTCACACGAATAACTAACTACAAGGGAGGGGGGAGGAAGAAGGAGTGCACCTGAATCTAGAGCAGGGGCATCCTTGCTTAAGGGATTGACAGTCGAAGAGGAGAAGGATGACCTTCTCAAGGAAGAGATATCCTTGGATTAAGAAGAAAGGGCCTGCATACTAAACAAGTGGTCAGAAGAATCCTTTTACTCTATACAAATTACAAAGGTTGTATTGAAAGGCATGGTCTCCAAATGGTTATGAAGTCTTTAACTATTATTTCATAAAGTACATTCTTGGATTAATTTACATTTATTATACGCAAAGATGATTTTAGTGATAATGTTCTCGATATAATGCTCAAGTATTCATTGGAGTTTATATAGTTTATTTAAAAAGAATGTGTAGTTAATTGGTTTGATGGATAATATTAGAGGAAAAAAATTATACCCCATTTCCCAAATAATTTATTGAGAATTTTAGGTACATTACAAATATCCCCTACAAATGTTATCTTTTATGGGTTGAGATCTCATTCAAAGTCATGAAAGCCAAGAGAGCGCATATGATGCATATCAACTCTTAAGAATGGTCATATCCCTTATGAAAAGCCAAATATTCTTTACAATAATCGTATTTAACGTTTTATAACGTCATCCATTGACCCTTAAACTAAACCAACGTAATTTGGGGCATAAATCCCTTACTTTCATCTATGGCCATTGTAAGATCTTAATAGGAAATACCTTTTGATGATGCACATATTCCCATGTTATGGTTCGAGACCTTATTATTCATGGCGTTAGACTCTAAAAACTTAGAGAGTTCTTGTATACTAGTTCAAGCAAGTCCAAAACTTAGAGAATTATTGTTGTCTAATAGTTCAAGCAAGTCCATGGTGCTTAAGCCCCAAGGGTTAGCTCAATTGGTAAGACGTGCGCACACTCTCTCGGTTCGGGGGGAGGTCACGAGTTCGAGCCTTGAGTCCTCTGGGGTTAGGCCTTCTGCTAGGATGGCCGGCGGTTTACCACCTCTACCATCCACGAATGTGGAGAAGTATTGCTGGGTTTCCCGTGGATCTTTCCATCTAAAAAAGTCCATGGTGCTTCAACATGGAAAAGTTTATTTAGGGTCTATATTGTAATTAACTTTTTGTTTATAATGAAGAGTTTATGGTGATTGCAGTTTGTGGTTTTTTTTTCTCTAACATAATACACATGCCATGAATTTATATTGCATATATGTTCCTTAAACCTAGTTTGTCTATTGACATTAGGTTTAACATCTTGACACATTTGAGAAATTTACAAAATTAAAACAATTAAAAAATTAATAATTAAGCCAACTTTACATATAAACATATGATTTTTTTCTCAATTTATTTTGTAATTGGAAACAAATATACTTTAAAAATAATATTATAATTGGGTCAATAGACGTTTTTATTTGAGATTTGGGGTGGACTACAACCTATGCTTTATTTCAAAATTTGAAATAAACAATTATAAAAAAAAGGAATATAAAAAATAACTGGAAGCTAGCTAAGCCAACTTCACATATAAAATAATTAAAAATAATAATAATTAAGACAACTTCACATATAAACATAAAGTGAATTTTTTTTCTCAATTTATTTTGTAATTGGAAACAAAACTATATTATAATTACGAACAAAACTATATTATAATTACGACCTATGACTAGGATGAGATACATTTATTGTAGAGATTGATTTTATGGCAGTATTTCAAAATTTGAAATAAAAAATTATAAAAAAGGAATATAAAAATTAATTGGAAGCTAGCTATGCAATGCATGGATAACTCATAGTAATGGATAACCCCAACTATAGATAACTAGAAGAATGTGAGATAAAAATTAAAACAAATATAAAAATATTTGATAGTTGATAAATGGATAACGAGAAGAATGTCGACGATAACATGTAGCCAGACATGGATAACTCAGAGTTAAACTAGTTTCCATTTGATCCTTATCTACTTGTTCCAGCCACAAACTATGTAGGTGTGCTAGTCAAATATCTCAATCCATATTCACATAAAACCCTTTTTTTATCTTACTTTTTTCATTTACTTTTTACTAAGTTAAAATTGATATTTTGAAGAAAAAAACATATTATCAACCACTCAAGTAAAGGACATATTATCAACCACTCAAACTTTAAAAAGATTTTTAACTCTACATGAAGAACACTTGAGTACCATCTCACGGTAAAACACATGGAATGCCACCTCATGGTAATGTTGAAAATCTTTAAACAGTAATTTAATAAAACTAATTTATGTTGCTAGTTGAAATTTATTATTACTTTAATACCTAGATTATTGCGAAGACTTTTAACTCTATATAAGAACGAGTCCAGTCTCATGGTGCTAATGGCTACTGTGTGAGAAAGGCATTCTCTGGATGAGATCTTTTTCAAATCTCTTCATTGTTGAAGTGAAGTATTAGGTTGAGCAGGAAAACACTTTTTTGGATCTTTTCTGTTTACTTCCATTTGTCTTCTTACTGTTGAGGTTTTAAGCTGAGATATGGAATATGTCCTTGCATTTCTTTTGTATTCTTCTGCACGCCAATTCTTGGCTTCGGTACTTTACTCTCTATCTTTGTGAGTGCTTTGTGATTGACTCTGTAGAAAGGGGGATGGTGGTTGATACGAATTTTCCAGTAATCTGCAGTATTATATTGTCAGTCTCTGGGATTTTTATGAAATGGTTTTTATGACATTGTAAGGTTGGGGCCAAAGGGATCATACTTCTGAGATACCTTTTTCCTCAAGACTATTTTTAGACCATATTTTTTGGACTTTTCCTGTTGGTATTTTTTTTTATGATAGTGCAAGGTTGTGAACAAAGGGATCATATTTCTGAGATATCTTTTTCTTAAATGTATTTTTTGGGATATTTTTTTTTACTTTTTCTTTTGTCCTGTTTGTAGTTTTGTCTTATGTTAATTGAATTCTTTTAATCTTGTGATGATATTGTTAATGAACCGTTTGTAAGTCCATTATAAGTTAATGTAATGGAACTTTTCAATACTATTGGATATTCATGGTGGACATAATGTTGGTTTTGACAGTTTTGGGACTGGACTAATGTATTAATAGATATTTAGTGATATTAAGACTAATTTTGTAAAGTTTAAAGTTTATATCTTGATTATTTTATAATATAATAATAGATATAAAGTTGATGATTGATTATATTAACATAGTTATTTGACTTATAATGTTAATTGAACTCTTCTGATCTGGTTATGATATTGTTGATGAATACTTTGTAAGTCCATTTTAAGTTAATGTAATGGAACCTTTCAATACTATTAGATATTCATGGTGGACAGAAGGTTGGTCTTGACAGTTTTGGGACTGGACTAATGTATTAATAGATATTCTAGTGATTTTAAGACGAATTATGTAAAGTTTAAAGTTTATATCTTCATTATATTATAATAGTAGATTTAAAGTTGATTATTAATTATATTAACATAGCTGTTTGACTTATTGTGTTTAGGAATTAAAATAGATGAAAATGATAGTGAATGACTTTTATGATAGTTAAATGTTATCAACAAAGAGATTATACTTGTGAGTATTTCTGAAATCACTTATTTTTTTTGCTAAGTATTTCAAAGATAATATATTTAGTCTTTTTTATGGATACTTTGTAACATGTTTGTAGTTTCTTTTTTGCTATGTTAACTGAACTTTTTTTGATATGGTTATGGTATTGCTAGTGAGCAGTTGTTAAGTTAATTTTTAGTGAAC
Organism: Pseudotsuga menziesii; assembly: GCA_001517045.1. Classification (NCBI taxonomy): domain Eukaryota; kingdom Viridiplantae; phylum Streptophyta; class Pinopsida; order Pinales; family Pinaceae; genus Pseudotsuga; species Pseudotsuga menziesii. The sequence continues at coordinate 34,337 of LPNX011005935.1, forward strand.
ACCTTTAATATTTTGATTTATTTTGTAAAGTTTATATCTTAATTGTTTTATAAAAGTACATATAAGGTTGATTATAATAACACAATTGTTTGACTTATACATGATTGGGCTGCATACCATTTTCCTTTGTGTTTTGCGATTAAAATAAATAGAAATGACACTGAATGAATTTTATGATAGTGTAAGGTTATGAACAAAGATCATATTTCTGAGATCAAGTTTTTTTTCCTTGAATATTTGTGAGATCATATTTTTGAGACTTTTTCTTGCGAGTCTTTTTTAATGAAGGCTTTGTAGTTTGTTTCTAGTTTTTTTGTGCTATGTTAACTGAACTCTTTTTGGTCTGGTTATGATAGTGATAGTGAATAGTTTTTTTAATATTCCTGAAAAAGTTAGCTTAAGCACTTTTGAAATTGATTGAATGTATTAAGAGATCTTTGGTGATCTTTTTAATTTTGTAAAGTATATATGTGATTTGGATATGATATTGTTAGTGAGCACTTAATAAGTCAATCATAAGTTAATGTAATGTTACCTTTATAGCTTTGAGATAGATCAAATGTATTACTAAATTTCTCTTAATCTAATGAATTTTGTAAAGTTTATATCTGAAGTATATTATAATAGCAAATATAAGGTTGGTTACTCTATATGATTTGGTTTCTTTTAGTTTTCCTTTGTGTTTTGGGATTAAAATTAGATGGAAAGGGTGAATGGCTTTTATGATAATGCAATGAACAAAGAAATTTTGTTTGATTTAAATCACTTAAGTTCATAACTTTAAAATATACATTATTTATAAAGTAGTAGACTAATTAGCATAAAATATTGAATAACAAATTTAATATATTATGTTATAGAAATAGTAAATGGATTTTGTTTAAATTATTTAATTAAATGTGTATCTTAATTTAAATTAAAATTTATTTTGAAAAAGATAATGGTGGTCAATTTTAACTATCTAGTCCAAGTATTAAGTTGTTTTATGATAACATAATTTTAAAATGATATTTTATAGAATAAATGTTGTTTGCATGGCAGATAGCTAGAGATAACTAGAAGAAGACTCGATGATCATGCTGTTATGCATAGATAACTCACTAATAACAACTTTTTAACAAAATAATGCTAGATAACTACATAAATAACTCACTAATAACACCTGATGAAGGTATGACTAACCAAAAGGTTATTAGTCAAGTGACCAAGGACACACATGATGAAGGTGTGATTGACCAAAAGGTTATTGAGAATCAAGATAGCATTATGTTGTTTGTGAGCAATGTGATTGTAGTGGCTAATGAGAAATGAAAGAAACTAGATCACATTCAATAGTAATGGACCTAATAGGGTTTATGTTGTCACTTGAGACCAAGAATATATGGCAGAAGTAGGGGCATATTTTGTATATGATACACTTGTACATATGGAAGGTCATATTTAGATCATATAGACATATCACATAATAACACTCAAAGTTTATGTGTACAACCACAATTAGATATTTGTACAACAACAATTAGATATGTTGAACTTTGGATTTTTGGAATGTTTCTATGCTTAGAAAATTTCCCTTCTCATCTATTATGTCAAGCTTTGTCATCAAATTTTTATACTACTAATACACACATTGTACAACTATTAAATTTTCTTAATATTCATTAAGTACCAAAATATACAATGTACACTTATTAACCTTTTCTAAGTTCATAATTCCCACAACTACATTCCATTGCCATGAATTTTGAGAGTTCTAAGAAATCCATATAAATTTACACATATCATATATATATTATCTTTCCTTAATACTCATCTACTACCAAAATATATTTCCCAAAACTATATTTCATTTATAGTACCCCCCCCTTCCCCAACACACACACATATATAGAGAGTATATACTTACTAACTTTTCACATGATTCGTAGTTTCCACAACTATTGATTAGATTGATTATTTGTTTATTGTTTATGTTCAACTTACGAAAAGATTTTTTCTAGCATTACAAACAAATTTTCATATTTTAGTTGTTTTTCTATTAGGTTGAGTTGCATTATTTTCATTTTAAAAGAAAAGTCTTTTCATTTATATGCAATATCTCATGTGCGCTCAAAACCGTCACTTTCTTTGATGCACACACACACACACAAGAAACTCTCTCGTCACTCACTAAGTTCAAAAATAGCTTAAATCTACTCACTTAATACCTCCATAGGAGGGCACAAAAGAATCTTGTAGTTTAGGTAGGATTTTGGGGCTAGGCATCCAAATAATGCCCCTTAATCATTTTTTCACTTGAAAAACATAGTTGTTGTCCTTACGGTGCTATAAAAATCCTTCTAAATCAAGTGGTCGTGTATAGCCACACCGGGTAAGTGAAAGAGCGGCGCCGTGCCATAGGAGGTCAAACCCAAGGTAGCGGGTGTATGTTCTCTCAAGTGGGCTCACCACCACTTGTTGAAAAGGAGATGACCCAATACCGTTCGAGGGATAACTGC
>LPNX011005935.1:37006-60808 GCA_001517045.1 Pseudotsuga menziesii
GTACATGGTGATTGGTGGTTGCTAGCTTATACCTTGAGCTTGTGCCATGTACTCTATTTTGAAATAAGCACACGTCACAAGATCAAGGAAAGCTAGCGACTGCTAGATTTCCTTCTAGCATAAGCATTTCCTTCTAGGATAAGAACACATACTTATGCTAGAAGAAAAGCTAACAGTCGCTAGCTTTCCAATAGAAAAATCATGTCCATGGTGATTGGTGGTTGCTAGCTTATACCTTGAGCTTGTTCCATGTGATCTATTTTGAAATAAGCACATGGCAAAAGATCAAGGAAAGCTAGTGACTGCTAGCTTTCCCTCTAGTATAAACACACATGCTTATGCTAGAAGGAAAGCTAACAGTCGCTAGCTTTCCAATAAAGAACCCTGTCCATGGTGATTGGTGGTTGCTAGCTTATACCTTGAGCTTGTGCCATGTGCTCTATTTTGAATGAATGCTAGCTTTCCTTCTAGCATAAGCATTTCCTTCTAGGATAAGAACTAATACTTATGCTAGAAGGAAAGCTAGCAGTCGCTAGCTTTCCAATAGAAAAATCATGTCCATAGTGATTGTGGTTGCTAGCTTATACCTTGAGCTTGTGCCATTTGTTCTATTTTGAAATAAGCACATGGCAAAAGATCAAGGAAATCTAGCGACTGCTAGCTTTCCTTCTAGCATAAGCATTTCCTTCTAAAATAAACACACATGCTTATACTAGAAGGAAAGCTAACAGTCGCTAGCTTTCAATTAGAAAAACCCTGTCCATGGTGATTGATGGTTGCTAGCTGTTGACGCGCGTAGATGACTATGCACGCAACGGGGGAGACAACCCAGACCGGGATCCTTAGAGCAGGCTCCAAGCTGTTTGGGATGGTTGTTCCCGACAGGTTTAAAGGCTCTGTTAGCCTGAAGGTCTATACTATGTAAAAACCTAAGGGATAGATCTAACACTACTGGTTATTATTAGTCAATGTATCTATGCCTGTAGATATTAATAAATGTTATTAATTACAGTATTAATCAACTAAGTTAAATCAGTTTATAGAAAATTAAACAACTATTAACAAGTTAGATTAATAACAAAGATACATTATATACATATGTACATAAACCAATAATGAAAAGAATAATCTACATATGACATGAGTATGAACATCTGGTTGAAATAGATTTTTTAAACAATATACTAAACAAAAAATAGAAACATATTATCTAAACCTATGTACTATCCTAATCAGGAGCAATGCGAATTAACTGAAATCAGATCTGTTAACAAGACTATCAATAACCTTGGAAATCTTCGAAATAAATTTAGAAGCCACCAAGATTATACAATAGACTGATAAACCATGTACGTAACAATGACAGTCATCAATTTACAACATAGCATTAGTTAACAGAACGATATTCAGCATAAGTTAATAGCCAGAAAATAATATATTTGCACAATTTCAAAAGTGAGATTATGACAAACATGTATAATATTGAAAAAACAGTAACAAGACTATGGATAACATACACATGTGTTAAGCATAAAACCATAAACATATATATAATTAATCACCAGTTTAAAAATCGTATCTGGTAACAGAAAGCTATCTCCAGTCACCAAAAATCAAACTGCAGTCATGTTGTCTCTTTTCCATAAACCATCGACCCCCTTACCCACATGCAATCTCCCCTTAAATACATGTAATCTCAAAAGAGAAACAGTCCTAAAAACTAGAGATAGCCAAATCGAAACCTCTAACCAATTTCCCTTTAAAAATGACAAGTAGGACATGTCATTTTTCCATATACATAAAACGCCAAGAAATAGTAAAGATTCGATCCATAAAAATCGAAAATCTCAATGATGAAACCACACCTGGAAAGTTTGATATTCGATTTGCTCCGATCATGTGGGGGATGATCCAAAACAGACAACCATCAAAATCTGAGCACGAACAGTAACCATATCGCCTACATCGCAATACACAAAAATGATATAATTAACACATATGCAAAAATCAAAATGACAAACACTATATAATAACCAGAAATAAAAACGAATTAATACCTGTACAAAGATAACCTGATCGTCAATCCATCAAAACTTCAAAATTAAAAACCAACAGCAAATACACCCAACAACATTACAAATTTACAGGCGCGTTGAAGACTTGGATATTCACACCACTGGACTGACTTGGCGACTGAACCTTAAACTGCATGAGGGCAATCTGAGCATTAAGCTCCCGAATATTTTCTTCGTTTTTATCATTCTCATTCTGAAGTTTAAGAACTCTTCTGATCAGCTTATTCTTATGATTTCTTAAACGTAAGAGTTGTTTATCACTCACATCCATTTTCTCCTTTAACATAACATTATCAGCCTTCATCAAATCACGATTTGCTGCTACTTCATTTACCCTATCCTCCATTCTGCGAATTTTGTCTAAAAGACAGTTAATGAACAGAGGATGCATCATATCCTCAATGCAATAAGAACCAGGTGAGCTTGATTTTACATGCTTCTCTTTAGTTGAATGACCAATAACAGGATCGACCTGTACTTCTTTATCAATCGCAGGAGGGTTATCACGATCGAGGTTCAAATTGAACTCATGCTCGACCGACTGATCATTCACAGGCAGACTAGGATCTTCGGCTTCATCATCGATCACTACAGTCTCAACATGAGCACTATCAGACACGAGGGTTTTGACAGACTTGCCTTTTGTCATGCTCCTGGTAAATCTACCTACCATCTTGGCCTTCAGTCGGTCTCTTCCACGATTACCAGTTTTATCAGTATTGTTTTGTGGCGTAATCGGTGACAGAGATGAAAATATTCTCATGCGTTCAAAAACCATAGGAGTATCAGCACTTCTCACTGGAGAAGGCATAAGATCACTGCAAGGTTTAGGATTCATACGGCCAGGGCTTTATAGGGATTTACATGAAGGAGAAACCGAAACTAAACTCGGCCCTTTATGCTTGTTGCATTCATCAGGATTGTCAAACATACAGTGGCAAAAAGAGGAAAAGCCATTGGACTCGAAAAATTCATCCCAGGACCGGTTCGACTTCGACAACTCTTTGTCAATTAACATACGGACTAATCCATGATGAAAGAGACTATGACTGACATGTTTAGTACCCTTTTTTATTGCATTAGACATCTTAAACAGACTATGCAAAAGATAATAACGTAAGTTCAGCGGGAAACCTATGAATGCAGACATAAGCCTGAGATGATATACATACGCTGAAGACAAGCGGCCTTCGCAAGTCAAATATCTGTGGATCAAATCCAGAACAGGGTGCCACTCTTTTTTGAAGTACTTGCGAGCTACCCCGGTTCGGTATCAAACATCTTGGCAAGGATTTTTAAGCAGCTGCCGCCACTCTGTTATATCCATGCGCTTGTATTTAAACCATATCTAGCCTTCTAGTGACAGAGCTGTAGCAACCACCACTGATCTCTCATCAACCCGAAAATGGAGGTCACCCATTTCAGCTTGATAATCAACCAGGGAGAGAGCGAAAACCCTTGTGACTTCGGGGTTCGAATCAAAGAATTTACTTATAAATGGCATCCACCCAATAGCCTGAACCTTTGCTGACAGCTCAGGGTTCGACTCCAGCAATTTCATTTCGTAAGGCTCTACCCTCACCATAGGTGCCATGGCCGGCCGTGTCAAGGCACGTAACTATATGCAAAACAAATACCACAACTCGACACTAGACAATGAACCAGATAAAGAGCACTCGGGGTGCAGACCAAGAAAGAAAGACAAATAATAAAACCCGAGCCTGTAATAAGCGAAATGAGCCATGAGCAACCGCCAATAATACCCCTATAAACTCGACATGAACGAGAGCATTATCACTCAGAGAGGTAATCGATTAATGAGGAATGACGGTCGAAGACTCCACATAAATCCTGTTATCATTATTTATCCCGCGTTTATGACATGAGACCTCTCGCTGTACACGAAACAGGTGTTCCATTACCAGCTAGCCACGATGAAGGATAAGTACTGAGACTTTAAATGCGATGGACAAGTTTCAGTACCAATGCAATTGATACCGTATCGACTTCACACAGGTCAATCTGAATTGGAGGCGATGACATGAATTGAAATGACGATAAACCATAATACATATCGTCCTTACCATAAGTTCGACCTACCCTCAAAGGTGGCGGGCGACAGGACATAATACAAACCACCAAATCAAAGTTAAGCTTTGCAATATAAACTATATTATAAAATCAGCATTAAACTGCTACATTTTCATTGACTAGGGTTTGTAATCCAAATGATAAACTTAGGAGATAGCATGTAAAACATTTTTCCTTCGAAACCCTAGGCTTCATCGACCATTCATAACCGTTGATTAATGTCCAAGTGAAACCTACAATAATGTGTTAATTGACACTATGGTCAATCACCCATTTCCGCAACCTTATCAACATTCATAAAAATTCAATGACAAAATCAAGAGATTACCATTAAGACAAGATTCCAAGGTTAGGTTAAAAAGAGCATTCATGCTCATCCCTTGAATGTTAACATAAATCCATCCAAAATAATAATTCGAAAATTGAGATTTTGTCAAATAATCAATAGATTGCAAAGGCTGCTATTAAAAACATAAAATTCCACTGATTCAGTAGCTCACAGGAAATGATTGTTTCAGTAGCTAGTAATTTATTAGATTGGTCCCTTTAAAATTTGAACATTTCATCAAACAAAATAAGATTTTGTTTGATGAAATAATGTTTTTTAAAGGCTGTTGAGTAGGGGCACAATAGATGGCGACTTGTTGGGAGGAACAGTTATCTCTGTTCTTTGACCTGAAATCATGCAAGTAAAGAAATTAAATCCTTAATATGAGCCATTGTACAGAGAACACTATTTTAACATCTCACACAGATTCAAGTATCTCACAGTTCTGAAAATTACCAGAAAATTACAGTTTCAGTCATTCATTTGATAAAAGTCAGATTTCTAACAAAAATCAGTCCTAAAAGAGTGAGACAGTAAATGGATTAGTTGTAAAGAATAAAATCTTAATACCACAAACATGGCCCTGCTGCCAGCAGGCGTCTATAGCCTCGACACGGTTGCTTCAAGACCCACATAATTCCAGTATCCCATCTGTTAGTTATAAATATACAATTCTGGTCAGGGTAAACTGTTACCGTTATTTTCTTTTAATTTTATTACTCATGAAGGCCATGGTTCAGGCTTGGTAACCAGATAGTAACCATGTCAGTCACCAGTCGGCATTACAGTAAGATGAACCGGCTCGTGATGAGACCTTTCACCCCTCAGAGTTTTCTGTCCAAAGGTCATTGCCCAGGCTTGGTGACCGGAGACAACAATGTTACTGAATGCAAACCTATGATCCTGAACAGATCAGCTCGTTATGAGACCTTCTGTCCTTCAGGTTGTTTTTTGCAAATGTTCAAGTCCACCCTTATCCAGAACGTAGTTATTGTTTAATCTCAGACGAGATTATCTTAGAATATGGGGAGGAAAATATGATCCTCTTTACGAGAAGGGATGGCGTAAAATATTTAAATAAATGACTTTACCAAAACTGTCCTAATCTCTTAGGGCAAATCTTTGCAAAAACTGATATAATTAATTACTATTAACAAGGTTTAACGGTTTCTGGTAAAATCCAAAACGATGAGAACACCATTCTCTGTTCAAGAAGTAAAACAGAATGAGAGTTTCCAGGATAGTAATGTCTTTGTGCATGATTTACAGATAAATTACAGAAGTTGAAATCAGTCATCAGTTTGAGGTTTGATGAATCGATCAGGCCGAAAACACACAAACAAAACAACAAATAAATATGGGAAAATACAAACAAATCAAAAGCAAAAGAAATAAGATCTTCCAAGCAAGCACTCCACACCAGGTATATACAGGATGATCCCTTGAGGAGGATCAACAAAAATATCTCTTAATTAGGTGACCATTCACTGGAAGGTTATCAATGTCACCTTCCAATGTTTGCAACCTGAAAGTGATGGGACCGAGTTTTTCTGTAATAATAAATGGTCACAGCCACAGGCATTGGAACTTCGTATGTTTTCCTTTGTCTTCGTGCTCCTTATCCCATCTCAGTACTAAGTCACCTACTTCCAAGTCCCGACTGACTGACTTTCTGAGATCAAACCAATGCTTCACAGTCCACTGGTGTTTTTCAAACTTTTTCCTAGCCAACTCCCTATCTTCCTCCAGCTTATACTAGGTGTTAATTCGATGCTCCATGGCAGAACATGGTGTCTCCTGCACTGACTAGGAGAGCTGTAAAGAGGGTAAGAACAAGTGAGGAGGCAAAATAGCTTCCTTGCCATACACCAAAAAAAAGGGAGAGTTTCCTATAGCAGCTTTGGGAGTCACCCTGTCAGCCCACAAAGCATTTGACAGAGCAGTATGCCAATTCCTATGATGGTTAGCCACAGTACGTTTCAGAATCTTGATCAGATTTTTATTAGAAGATTATGCTAACCCATTACCCTGGAGGTAGTAATTAGCAGAATAATTTAATTTTATTCCCTTTTCCAATGCATACTCAGTTAATCTGACAGAAGAAAATTAAGTTGCATTGTCAAATATTAAAGATTCAGGAACACCAAATCTAGTGATAATAAAAGAATCAAGGAAAGATATCACCTGTTCTGAATTAACTACCCGCAAAGGGATGGCTTCAACCCATCTAGTGAAGTAATCTATGGCTGTCAGAATGTATTTATGTTGCTGTGAAGAAGCTGGTGTGATTGGGCCGACAATATCTAGACCCCATTGCTGAAATGGGACCTCGATAATAACCAACTGGAGGGGTAACGCTACCTTCTTCAGTCTGCCTCCTGCTCTTTGACACTCTTGACACCTTCTGGCAAAAGCATATGCGTCTTTGAACAATGTGGGCCAGTAGTAACCAGCTTTAAGTATCTTATGTGCAGTAGTTTCTCCGCTAAAGTGTCCTCCAGCTGGTCCTGCATGTAGTTGAGATAGCACATTATCAACCTCATTTCTTTCTAGACAACGAAGGAGGACTCCTTCGAAATTCTTTCTAAACAAAATATCATCAATAAGCTGGTAAGGAGCAGATCTTAATCTCAAATCTCTTTTATGACGTGGGTCTAAATGTTCAGGAGCGTTCCCATGCACTAAAAAGAACTTAATATCATTATACCAAGAATCAGGAGGACTAGAGATCGGAAAAACCTCCCCTTCAAATAAACATGGTTCGCTAAAGAAGTGCAGATCAGATTCAGAACTATCCACAAACCCAGCTGCTAGCTTGTAGAGCCCTTGTCCCCTGACAATCTTCAAAGGTTTTATTTCCAGGTCATATTCCTGAAGTGCTGTGACCCAATGTGCTCGTTTTTCACCAAGATCCTTTTGCACTAAGAGATTTCTAACTGCAGAATATGGTACAATGACTTTGGTGTGGGACTTCAGCAAGTAAGGCCTGAAATGTTTGACAGATTTGAAAACAGCGAAAGCTTGCTTGTCTACTTCTGGGTAGTTCAACTCTGCACCATTCAAACCAGAACTGGTAAAAGCGATAGGAACTTCATTATTTTCCTGGTTTTTCTATGTCAGAACAGAAGCATATGAAGAATCAGAAGCAAACGTATACAAAATGAAAGGTTTGGAAAAATCTGGGCTAGTTAGAGTAGGAGCTTCAGCAATAGCGTTTAAGATGTCATGAAAAGATTGCTTCTCATCAGTGGACCATTTAAAATCAGCATCTTTTTTTATCATTTTCTGAAGTGGCCTAACGATTTCCATGAACCCAGGAATAAATCTAGAAACAAAATTTATCTTCCCAAGAAACGACTGCATAGAATTTTTTGAGTGAGGCATCGAAATCTGTGATATAGCACGGGTACGTTCTGGGTCAATATTGATACCTTGTTTAGAAACAACAAAACCCAGCAACTTACCTTCTGTGACTGAAAAGATAGATTTCTTAGGATTTAGAGAAATCCCATACTTCCTGCAACGCTCAAAAACTCTCCTGAGATGAGTTAAATGATCAGTTTTGTCTTTTGAAAAGACAGTAATATCATCAAGATAAATAACAACAAACTTACCAATCAGACCTCTGAAGGCGATATCCATTGCCCTCTGAAATGTTGCTACGGCATTAATGAGACCAAATGGCATCTTCCTATATGCATAGGTTCCCCAAGGAGTCCTAAAAGTCGTTTTCAACTGGTTAGCTTTGGATACTAACACTTGGTTGTACCCTGAAAAACCATCAAGAAGTGAAAACATTTCAGATCCGGAGACCTGTTGCAAGATTTTCTCCATTGGAGGGACAGGATAATTGTCCTTATCTGAAACCTTATTCAGGTTTCGGAAATCGATGCATAACCTAATATCACCATTTTTCTTTCTGACGGGTACAAGATTTGCCACCCACTGTGCATGCCGAACCGGGAAAATTATTCTGGCGGCAAGGACTTTATTAAGCTCCTTCTTGACAGCTGGTTCTAGGCTAGGATGCATTTTCCTCATTTTTTGTTGAAAAGGCTTAGCCTCTGGTTTCATGGGAATGACGTGTTGCATTATATTAGGATCAAACATTTTCAGATCGTCATAAGTCCATGCGACTATGTCTTTGAACTCATTGAAGAGTTTAATGAAGGATATTTTTTCCTGGTGAGTACATGTACTGCCCAGATTTACACATTGAGGGTTGGATTCTGTACCTAAATTTACAATGTCAGATTGCATGATGGAGCTATTAGTTTTACAATTCCTTACAGCTTTAAATTTATCCTTCAAATCATAGAATTTCTCAAGTTTGATTACCGATCTGGGAAGAGCACTAACCTGATCGAGAGATTCCTGAATTGAGCAAGGCTGATGGATTACCGCGAAATTATATAGATCCTCATCATGAGTCATTTCGTCGATGACCGCATCCTTAAAAGTATCTTTCAAAGTCAGAAAATCGATCAACTTCTCGTCGTCGTTGAAGACTCTCCAATTTGCTATGTTGTCAGGTATAGAAGGCCTGAAAAGCAATTCAACCGAGAAAGCATCAGTAAGCATTCTTTCAGATGGAATTAATCTTGAAGCAACATTAGCTAGAAGATCAACTTCCTGATTTAGATACCGAGGGATGGAACTTATGTTAAATGCTTCAAATGCTAATAGTAAATTCCATACCTCAGCCTGATAGTTTCTCAGGTGTCCAACAATGCATTGTATTGTATTACGTACCTGTCTAACAATAATCTCGAAATCTCCTAACAATAACAATGCTTTGGCTCCCAAATCAATTGCTTTTTTCAGCCCTTGAATTAGAGCTTCATATTCAGCCACATTGTTGGTACATTCGAATTCTAACCTGCAAGCAATGAAATACCTTTTCCCATAAGGATCTATCAGCAGGCAACCTGCACCAGCCCCTTCTTTTGACTTAGAACCGTCAAAGTAAAGGGACCAAAGACCATTGTTCAGATCTAAGTGTGCCGCCTTTGGGGCAGGAATTTCATCTGTAACTTATGTAAAATGACAAATTTCAGACTGTTGTTCTGAATCTGGAATTTCTGAAATTTCAGCTTCAAGGTTCCCAAAAAATGAGTCAGTCATGTAGTTACCCATTATAGTATCAGTAAACAAAACTGGTTCATTTGAATCATCAATTTCGGTGACGGTATACTTCATATACCGCTCTCGATCAATTCTGATCTGATTCGGGCGACCATTATGAGATATCCACAGATGTGACCAATTTGTTGCAAAATATCCATTGAGTTTTTGTGACCAATCCCTGCTAAGAAATAAACCATACGCCTCTGGGATATCTGCAACAATTATATCGATAATAAAGTGAACCTGAGGATTCGAAGCTAACCTTATCAGCACCTCTTTCAATTCACCTATTACTTTTACGTTTGAACGATCAAGTTGTACAATATTCGTATCACAAGGCACAGGGACAGCATTAAGTTTTTTACATACAGAGTAAGGCATAACATTCTTGGAGGCCCCTGAGTCTATCATACAGTTGTGCACTTTACGATTGAATATTTCAAACGTGAGTAAAAAAGGCGAAGTTGAAGAATCAGATTTCTTGCCTATGGATGATGCATTGACAGAAGATTTATTTGAGTTGTCCTTAGCATTGGCAGAACTGTTTTGAGTTGAAGGATTTTTTCCACCTTTACTTGGAGATACCCCTTGCATCATTTTATCTCTGATTACAGGTAACTTGAGGAGTTCATAGAGCGAGATATTGGCTCTTCTTTTCTTTAAATCTTCAATCAGGTCGTATTCTAACTCAAGAGAGTGTGCAGATTTAATATTTGCAGGCTAATCTTTATTTTTGACAGCTGAAGTATTGTCTATAGCAGTTATAGAGGCTTCACCTGTGGACTGATCTTTCTTACTTCTGGTGTTATATTGGTGTTGATTTACATTTACTACAGCCACATCTTTGTCGTCAATTAACTCTGAGGTGTCCCAGGAATGACTGATGACGTGGGGTGGTTTATCATCATTGCTATCAGCTGTATTTTGGTTATCTTGAGAACTCTATCCGGAAGACTGAGTTTCATTTTCAGTAGATGTTTCTAGATTTAAAACTATTAATTTGAGGAAACTATTAATTTCCTCAATGTTGTTAGCTTCAGAGGGCGGAGTTTGCTTCGCAGCTGGATTTTGAAAAGGTCTTCTGAAGAACTGTTTAGGTGGTTCCTTGTTTGGGGTATTTTCAGAAGTACCTTTTTTTAAATCAATAATTTCATTAGACATCTTTTTAATAACCCTTTGGAGGCTGTCTAGATCTAAGGCATCTTGGCCTTTTTTGTCAGAGCTTGTTGTGGTCTTGATAGGACTGTCAGTCTTCTTACGCACAGAAGAAGCAACATCGGTATCTACTCCGGGGTTTGCCTTTGTGGCAGTCACATCTTTTTCCACTTTGATTGCTTTTTCAAATTTTTCAGCAAGGGTAAGTTTGGCTTTTTGTGTGACAAACATGGCTATTTTTCCAGGCAAGGCTGACGTATAAAATTCAACAGTGACATCCTCAGTCGGTCTGGAAGTAGCAGGAATCTTGTTTCTGAGAGTTAGGAATCGCTGGTTAAAATCTTTGACCCTTTCTTTAATTTCCATGCGAATCTTAGATAATTCTAACACTAATGCCGCTGGAGTCTTGGCATCTCCAAACTTGTTCATGAATGCAAGGTTGAATTCATTCCAGCTGGTAATGGAACCAGCTGTAAGCGAAAAATACCATGTGGATGCTTTACCCTCAAATGTGTAAGGTAAAAGTCGACATACTACGTCTTCATGTTCAACATCTAAGAGTCGAACTGCTAGCATAAATTTCTTGATATGATCTTCAGCCGGTTCTTTGGACTCAGGGTTGAATTTAGGCAACAGCTTCTCAGGATGCTTGGGCAAAGGATGCTGATCGCCTGGAACAGCAACAGCATCCTGAGCTAACCATGGCATATTAGCATTAGGATTTGGGGGATTTACACCTGCCATGTTTCTTGGAGTTGGAGGCGGTGATGGTGGTGTTTGAAGGGTATGAGGAGGGGAATGAGGTGGTGATGGTGGTTGACCAGACCCTCCTGAAGCAGGTGGTCCTGCAGAAGAGGAAGGCTGATTGGTGCCTGTTAGGGATTGTTGTATTTGGAGACCCGGAATGACACCTAGAGACGGCTCTTGTTCTCCTAAGACAGATTCAGGACGACGAGTACGAGGACGGGTAATCCGCGGAAGAGGTAGTTCAGTAGGCTGGTGCCCAGTAATGGTTGAATAAGCCCTTGTCAAAATACTTTGAGATTCATTTATGGCTTGTTCGATTTGATCAAAATCTTCAGGATGGCGAGCACTGCTAGCATCAAATTGAGAAATGAGATTTCGAACAGAGTCGGTCAAAGGGTCGTCACTTAGTCGTGATGACCGACGCGTTCGTGGTTGTGTAGTTGAGTGTATTTGAGGGGTGATTGGCTTATTAGTTTTGTTAACAGGATTGTTCTCATCAGCCATCTGTTTACGCTGGCCCTCCTTCTAGCGCCATTGTTGACGCGCGTAGATGACTATGCACGCAATGGGGGAGACAACCCAGACCAGGATCCTTAGAGCAGGCTCCAAGTTGTTTGGGATGGTCGTTCTCGACAGGTTTAAAGGCTCTGTTAGCCTGAAGGTCTATACTATGTAAAAACCTAAGGGACAGATCTAACACTACTGGTTATTATCATTCAATGTATCTATGCCTGTAGATATTAATAAATGTTATTAATTACAGTATTAATCAACTAAGTTAAATCAGTTTATAGAAAATTAAATAACTATTAACAAGTTAGATTAATAACAAAGATACATTATATACATCTGTACATAAACCAATAATGAAAAGAATAATCTACATATGACATGAGTATGAACATCTGGTTGAAATAGATTTTTTAAACAATATACTAAACAGAAAATAGAAACATATTATCTAAACCTATGTACTATCCTGATCAGGAGCAATGCGAATTAACTGAAATCAGATCTGTTAACAAGACTATCAATAACCTTGGAAATCTTCGAAATAAATTTAGAAGTCGCCAAGATTATACAATAGACTGATAAACCATGTACATAACAATGACAGTCATCAATTTACAACATAGCATTAGTTAACAGAACGATATTCAGCATAAGCCAATAGCCAGAAAATAATATATTTGCACAATTTCAAAAGTGAGATTATGACAAACATGTATAATATTGAAAAAACAGTAAGAAGACTATGGATAACATACACATGTGTTAAGCATAAAACCATAAACATATATATAATTAATCACCAGTTTAAAAATCATATCTGGTAACAGAAAGCTGTCTCCAGTCACCAAAAATCAAACTGCAGTCTTGTTGTCTCTTTTCCATAAACCATCGACCCCCTTACCCACATGCAATATCCCCTTAAATACATGTAATCTCAAAAGAGAAACAGTCCTAAAAACTAGAGATAGCCAAATCGAAACCTCTAGCCAATTTCCCTTTAAAAATGACAAGTAGGACATGTCATTTTTCCATATACATAAAACGCCAAGAAATAGTAAAGATTCGATCCATAAAAATCGAAAATCTCAACGATGAAACAACACCTGGAAAGTTTGATATTCGATTTGCTCCAATCATGTGGGGGATGATCCAAAACAGACAACCATCAAAATCTCAGCACGAACACTAACCATATCGCCTACATCGCAATACACAAAAATGATATAATTAACACATGCAAAAATCGAAATGAAAAACACTATATAATAACCAGAAATAAAATTGAATTAATACCTGTACAAAGATAACCTGATCGTCAATCCATCAAAACTTCAAAATTAAAAACCAATAGCAAATACACCCAACAACATTACAAATTTACAGGTGCGTTGAATACTTGGATATTCACACCACTGGACTGACTCGGCGACTGAACCTTAAACTGCACGAGGGCAATCTGAGCATTAAGCTCCCGAAGCTTTTCTTCGTTTTTATCATTCTCATTCTGAAGTTTAAGAACTCTTATGATCAGCTTATTCTTATGATTTCTTAAACGTAAGAGTTGTTTATCACTCACATCCATTTTCTCCTTTAACATAACATTATCAGCCTTCATCAAATCACGATTTCCTGCTACTTCATTTACCCTATCCTCCATTCTGCGAATTTTTTCTAAAAGACAGTTAATGAACAGAGGATGCATCATATCCTCAATGCAATAAGAACCAGGTGAGATTGATTTTACATGCTTCTCTTTAGTTGAATGACCAATAACAGGATCGACCTGTACTTCTTTATCAATTGCAGGAGGGTTATCACAATCGAGGTTCAAATTGAACTCATGCTCGGCCGACTGATCATTCACAAGCAAACTAGGATCTTCAACTTCATCATCGATCACTACAGTCTCAACATGAGCACTATTAGACACGGGGGTTTTGACAGACTTGCCTTTTGTCATGCTACTAGTAAATCTACCTACCATCTTGGCCTTCGGTCGATCTCTTCCACGATTACCAGTTTTATCAGTATTGTTTTGTGGCGTAATCGGTGACAGAGATGAAAATCTCCTCACGCGTTCAAAAACCATAGGAGTATCAGCACTTCTCACTGGAGAAGGAATAAGATCACCGCAAGGTTTAGGACTCATACGGCCAGGGCTTGACAGGGGTTTACATGAAGGAGAAACCGAAACTAAACTCGGCCCTTTATGCTTGTTGCATTCATCAAGATTGTCAAACATACAGTGGAAAAAAGAGGAAAAGCCATTGGACTCGACAAATTCATCCCAGGACCGGTTCGAATTCGACAACTCTTTGTCAATTAACATACAGACTAATCCATGATGAAAGAGACTATGACTGACATGTTTAGGACCCTTTTTTATTGCATTAGACATCTTAAACAGACTATGCAAAAGATAATAAGGTAAGTTCAGTGGGAAACCTATGAATGCAGACATATGCCTGAGATGATATACGTACGCTGAAGACAAGCAGCCTTCGCAAGTCAAATATCTGTGGATCAAATCCAGAACAGAGCGCCACTATTTTTTGAAGTACTTGCGAGCTACCCCGGTTCGAAATGAAACATCTTGGCAAGGATTTTTAAGCAGGTGCCGCCACTCTGTTATATCCATGCTCTTGTATTTAAACCATCTCTCGCCTTCTAGTGACAGACCTGTAGCAACCGCCACTGATCTCTCATCAACCCGAAAACGGAGGTCACCCACTTCAGCTTGATAATCAACCAGGGAGAGAGCGAAAACCCTTGTGACTTCGGGGTTCGAATCAGAGAATTTACTTATAAATGGCATCCACCCAATAGCCTGAACCTTTGCTAACAGCTCAGGGTTCGACTCCCGCAATTTCATTTCGCAAGGCTCTACCCTCACCACAGGTGCCATGGCCGGCCGTGTCAAGGCACGTAACTGTATGCAAAACAAATACTACAACTCGACACTAGACAGTGAACCAGATAGAGAGCACTCGGGGTGCAGACCAAGAAAGAAAGATAAATAATAAAACCCGAGCCTGTAATAAGCGAAATGAGCCATGAGCAACCACCAACGATACCCCTGTAAACTCGGCATGAACGAAAGCATTATCACTCAGAGAGGTAATCGATTAATGAGGAATGACGGTCGAAGACTCCAGATAACTCCTGTTATCATTATTTATCCTGCGTTTATGACATGATACCTCTCGCTGTACACGAAACAGGTGTTCCATTACTAGCTAGCCACGATGAAGGATAAGTACTGAGACTTTAAATGCAATGGACAAGTTTCAGTACCAATGCAATTGATACCGTATCAACTTCACACAGATCAATCTGAATTGGAGGCGACGACATGAATTGAAATGACGATAAACCATAATACATATTGTCCTTACCATAAGTTCGAACTACCCTCAAAGGTGGCGGGCGACAGGACATAATACAAACCACCAAATCAAAGTTAAGCTTTGCAATATAAACTATATTATAAAATTAACATTAAACCGCTACATTGTCATTGACTAGGGTTTGTAATCCAAATGATAAACTTAGGAGATAACATGTAAAACATTTTTCCTTCGAAACCCTAGGCTTCATCGACCATTCATAACCGTTGATTAATGTCCAAGTGAAACCTACAATAATGTGTTAACTGACACTATGGTCAATCACCCATTTCCGCAACCTTATCAACATTCATAAAAATTCAATGACAAAATCAAGAGATTACCATTAAGACAAGATTCCAAGGTTAGGTTAAAAAGAGCATTCATGCTCATCCCTTGAATGTTAACATAAATCCATCCAAAATAATAATTCGAAAATTGAGATTTTGTCAAATAATCAATAGATTGCAAAGGCTGCTATTAAAAACATAAAATTCCACTGATTCAGTAGCTCACAGGAAATGATTGTTTTAGTAGCTAGTAATTTATTCGATTGGTCCCTTTAAAATTTGAACATTTCATCAAACAAAATAAGATTTTGTTTGATGAAATAGTGTTTTTTAAAGGCTGTTGAGCAGGGGCACAACACTAGCTTATACCTTCAGCTTATGCCATGTGCTCTATTTTGAACGAATGCTACATCTCCTTCTAGCATAAGCATTTCCTTCTAGCATAACACACATGCTTATGTTAGAAGAAAAGCTAGCAGTCGCTAGCTTTCCAATAGAAAAACCCTGAGCATGGTGATTGGTGGTTGCTAGCTTATACCTTGAGCTTGTGCCATGTACTCTATTTTCAAATAAGCACATGGCACAAGATCAAGGAAAGCTAGAAACTGCTAGCTTTCCTTCTAGCATAAGAATTTCCTTCTAGGATAATAACACATACTTATGTTACAATAAAAGCTAGCAGTCGTTAGCTTTCCAATAGAAAAATCATGTCCATGGTGATTGGTGGTTGCTAGAAAAATCATGTCCAAGGTTAGGTTAAAAAGAACATTCATGCTCATCCCTTGAATGTTAACATAAATCCATCCAAAATAATAATTCGAAAATTGAGATTTTGTCAAATAATCAATAGATTGCAAAGGCTGCTATTAAAAACATAAAATTCCACTGATTTAGTAGCTCACAGGAAATGATTGTTTTAGTAGCTAGTAATTTATTAGATTGGTCCCTTTAAAATTTGAACATTTCATCAAACAAAATAAGATTTTGTTTGATGAAATAGTGTTTTTTAAAGGCTGTTGAGCAGGGGCACAACACTAGCTTATACCTTCAGCTTATGCCATGTGCTCTATTTTGAACGAATGCTACCTCTCCTTCTAGCATAAGCATTTTCTTCTAGCATAACACACATGCTTATGTTAGAAGAAAAGCTAGCAGTCGCTAGCTTTCCAATAGAAAAACCCTGAGCATGGTGATTGGTGGTTGCTAGCTTATACCTTGAGCTTGTGCCATGTACTCTATTTTCAAATAAGCACATGGCACAAGATCAAGGAAAGCTAGAGACTGCTAGCTTTCCTTCTAGCATAAGAATTTCCTTCTAGGATAATAACACATACTTATGTTAGAATAAAAGCTAGCAGTCGTTAGCTTTCCAATAGAAAAATCATGTCCATGGTGATTGGTGGTTGCTAGCTTATAGCTTGAGCTTGTGTCATGTGATCTATTTTGAAATAAGCACATGGCAAAATATCAAGGAAAGCTAGCAACTGCTAGCTTTCCTTCTAGCATAATCATTTCCTTCTAGCATAAACACACATGCTTATGCTAGAAGGAAAGCTAACAGTCGCTAGCTTTCCAATAGAAAAACCATGTCCATGGTGATTGGTGGTTGTTAGCTTATACCTTGAGCTTGTGCCATGTGCTCTATTTTGAACGAATGCTAGCTTTCCTTCTAGCATAAGTATTTCCTTATAGCATAACACACGTGTTTATGTTAGAAGGAAAGCTAGCAATCGCTAGATTTCCAATAAAAAAACCCTGGGCATGGTGATTGGTGGTTGCTAGCTTATACCTTGAGCTTGTGCCATGTACTCTATTTTCAAATAAGCACATGGCACAAGATCAAGGAAAGCTAGGAGTCGCTAGCTTTCCTTCTAGGATAATAACACATACTTATGCTAGAAGGAAAGCACTCTATTTTCAAATAAGCACATGGCACAAGATCAAGGAAAGCTAGCGGTCGCTAGCTTTTCTTCTAGGATAATAACACATACTTATGCTAGAAGGAAAGATAGCAGTCGCTAGCTTTCCAATAGAAAAATCTTGTCCATGGTGATTGGTGGTTGCTAGCTTATACCTTGAGCTTATGGCATGTGCTCTATTTTGAAATAAGCACCTGGCAAAAGATCAAGGAAAGCTAGCGACTGCTAGCTTTCCTTCTAGCATAAACACACATGCTTATGCTAGAAGAAAAGCTAACAGTCGCTAGCTTTCCAATAGAAAAACCCTGTCGATGGTGATTGGCGGTTTCTAGCTTATACCTTGAGCTTGTGCCATGTACTCTATTTTGAACAAATGCCAGCTTTCCTTCTACCATAAGCATTTCCATCTAGCATAACACACATAACCATGTTATAAGGAAAGCTAGCAGTCGCTAGCTTTCCAATAGAAAAACCTTGGGCATGGTGATTGGTGGTTGCTAGCTTATACCTTGAGCTTGTGCCATGTACTCTATTTTCAAATAAGCACATGACACAAGATCAAGGAAAGCTAGCAACTGCATTTCCTTTTAGCATAAGCATTTCCTTCTAGGATAATAGCACATATTTATGCTAGAAGGAAAGCTAGCAGTCGCTAGCTTTCCAATAGAAAAATCCTACCCATGGTGATTGGTGGTTGCTAGCTTATACCTTGAGCTTGTGCCATGTGCTCTATTTTGAAATAAGCACATGGCAAAAGATCTAGGAAAGCTAGCGACTGCTAACTTTCTTTCTAGCATAAACACACATGCTTATGCTAGAAGGAAAACTAATAGTTGCTAGCTTACCAATAGAAAAACCCTGTCCATGGTGATTGGTGGTTGCTAGCTTATGTCTTGAACTTGTGCCATGTGTTTATTTTAAACAAATGTTAGCTTTCCTTCTACCATAAGCATTTCCATCTAGCATAACATACATAACCATGTTAGAAGAAAAGCTAGCAGTCGCTAGCTTTCCAATAGAAAACCCTCGGCATGGTGATTGGTGGTTACTAGCTTATACCTTGAGCTTGTGCCATGTACTCTATTTTCAAATAAGCACATGGCACAAGATCAAGGAAAGCTAGCAACTATTAGCTTTACTTTTAGCATAAGAATTTCCTTCTAGGATAATAACACATACTAATGCTAGAAGGAAAGTTAGCAGTCGCTAGCTTTACAATAGAAAAATCTTGTCCATGGTGATTGGTGGTTGCTAGCTTATACATTGAGCTTGTGCCATGTGCTCTATTTTGACATAAGCACATGGCACAAGATGACTGCTAGTTTTATTTATAGGATAATAACACATACTTATGCTAGAAGGAATGGTAGAAGTCGCTAGCTTTCCAATAGAAAAATCATATCCATGGTGATTGGTGGCTGCTAGCTTATACCTTGAGCTTGTGCCATGTGCTCTATTTTGAAATAAGAACATGGCAAAAAATCAAGGAAAGCTAGCGATTGCTAGCTTTCCTTCTAGCATAAGCATTTCCTTCTAGTATAAACACACATGCTTATGCTATAAGGAAAGATAACAGTCGCTAGCTTTGCAATAGAAAAACCATGTCCATGGTGATTGGTGGTTGCTAGTTTATACCTTGAGCTTGTGCCATGTACTCTATTTTGAACGAATGCTACATTTCCTTCTATCATAACACATGCTTATGTTAGAAGAAAGGTAGCAGTCGCTAGCTTTCCAATAGATAAACCCTGGGCATGGTGATTGGTGGTTGCTAGCTTATACCTTGAGCTTGTGCCATGCACTCTATTTTCAAATAAACACATGGCACAAAATCAAGGAAAGCTAGCGACTACTAGCTTTCCTTCTAGCATAAGCATTTCCTTCTAGGATAATAACACATACTTATGCTAGAAGGAAAGCTAGCAGTCGCTAGCTTTCCAATAGAAAAATCTTGTCCATAGTGATTGGTGGTTGCTAGCTTATACCTTGAGCTTGTGCCATGTGCTCTATTTTGAAATAAGCACATGACAAAAGATCAAGGAAAGTCAGCGACTACTATCTTTTCTTCTAGCATAAGAATTTCCTTTTAGCATAAGCACATATGCTTATGCTAGAAGAAAACCTAGCAGTCACTAGCTTTCCAATATAAAAACCTTGGGCATGATGATTGGTTGTTCCTAGCTTATAGAATGATCTTGTGCCTTATGCTCTATTTAGCAATTATTACATGGCACAAGATCAATGAAAGCTAGAGACTGCTATCTTTCCTTCTAGCATAAGCATTTCCTTCTAGTGTAAACACACATGCTTATACTAGAAGGAAAGCTAACAGTCGCTAGCTTTCCAATAGAAAAACCCTGTCCATGGTGTTTGGTGGTTGCTAGATTATACCTTGAACTTGTGCCATGTGCTCTATTTTAAACGAGTGCTAGCTTTCCTTCTAGCGTAACACACATGCTTATGTTAGAAGGAAAGCTAGCAGTCGCTAGCTTTCCAATAGAAAAACCCTAGGCATGGTGATTAGTGGTTGCTAGCTTATACCTTGAGCTTGTGCCATGTACTCTATTTTGAAATAAGCACATGTCACAAGATCAAGGAAAGCTAGCGACTGCTAGATTTCCTTATAGCATAAGCATTTCTTTCTAGGATAAGAACACATACTTATGCTAGAAGGAAAGGTAGCAGTCGCTAGCTTTCCAATAGAAAAATCATGTCCATGGTGATTGGTGGTTGCTAGCTTATACCTTGAGCTTGTGCCATGTGCTCTATTTTGAAATAAGCACATGTAAAAAGATCAAGGAAAGCTAGTGACTGCTAGCTTTCCTTGTAGCATAAACACACATGCTTATGCTAGAAGGAAAGCTAACAGTTGCTAGCTTTCCAATAGAAAAACTCTATCCATGGTGATTGGTGGTTGCTCGCTTATATCTTGAATTTGTGCCATGTGCTCTATTTTGAACGAATGTTAGCTTCCCTTATAGCATAAGCATTTCCTTCTAGCATAACCCACATGTTTATGTTAGAATGAAAACTAGCAGTCGCTAGCTTTCCAATAGAAAACCCTAGACATGGTGATTGGTGGTTGCTAGTTTATACCTTGAGCTTGTGCCATGTATTATATTTTCAAATAAGCACATGGTACAAGATCAAGGAAAGCTAGCGATTGTTAGCTTTCCTTCTAACATAAGCATTTCCTTCTAGGATAATAACACATACTTATGCTAGAAGGAAAGCTAGTCGTCGGTAGCTTTCCAATAGAAAAATCATGTCCATTGTGATTGGTGGTTGCTATCTTATACCTTGAGCTTGTGCCATGTGCTCTATTTTGAAATAAGCACATGGAAAAAGATCAAGGAATGCTAGCTTTCCTTCTAGCATAAGCATTTCCTTCTAGCATAAACACACATGCTTATGCTAGAAGGAAAGCTAACAGTCGCTAGCTTTCCAATAGAAAAACCCTGTCCATGGTGATTGGTGGTTGCTAGCTTATAACTTGAGCTTGTGCCATGTACTCTATTTTGAACGAATGCTACCTTTCATTCTAGCATAAACATTTTTTTCTAGCATGTCACACATGCTTATGGTAGAAGGAAAGCTAGCAGTCGCTAGCTTTCCAATAGAAAAACCCTAGGCATGGTGATTGGTAGTTGTTAGCTTATACCTTGAACTTGTGCCATGTACTCTATTTTCAAATAAGCACATGGCACAAGATTAAGGAAAGCTAGCGACTGCTAGCTTTCCTTCTAGCATAAGCATTTACTTATAGGATAATAACACATACCTATGCTAGAAAGAAAGCTAGCAGTCGCTAGCTTTCCAATATAAAAATCATGTCCATGGTGATTGGTAGTTGCTAGCTTATACCTTGAGCTTGTGCCATGTACTCTATTTTGAAATAAGCACATGGCAAAAGATCAAGGAAAGCTAGCGACTGCTAGCTTTCTTTCTAGCATAAGCATTTCCTTCTAGCATTTTTGAGAAGGAAAACTTTTGTTTTTAATGAGTCTCTACTTGTGCTAGATGCAATGGATTTTTATTTATCTTGAAGTATTTAATATGTTTTCATAACACATGACCCTTATTATTCTTGTGCATGTGAATAAAAGACATGTAATAGAATATTGTTTGATAATGCTCATTATTTCATGTATTTTTAAAACAATTTAAACTTATAGTCACAGCTATTTATTATTGTTTTTAGAAGCTATGGACTCTGGTGCAATGACAATTCCAAGGAATAATTTGAAGAAAAAACGAATTGCAAGTGACACACAAACAACGTCTCCCCCATGTGGTATGGTGGTTTTAAATATTATTCTCTCATTTCTAAATGGTTAGACTAGAAGACTATATCGTAATATTTGTGATTTTGATTTCATTTTATTTATACTAATAATTGCTTATTATTGTTTTTAGAAGCTGTCGTCTCCAAAGCAAGTAAAATGCCACAATCAGCATTCAAAAAACAAAAGCATCATTCAACTCAGATTATAAATTCAACAATGGGTTCTAATTTTGAAATGATTAAAAAGTTCAAAACATCTACTGCATATGAGTATGTCGAAGATTGGTATGTTGAGATTGAAAGTCCCATGAATATGTTTCCAGATATGTATCTATTTGGATCCATAGATGGAAATGATATACAAAGGCTAGGGATAATTGTTAGTTGCTATGCTCTCAATCATAGTCAGATCGATTTTCAAATGGAGGTAACTGAAGAAAATGAAGTGAAATTATTTTCTTGCCAAATTGAGTACACAAAATTTAGACCAAATTTGATTGATACTAATACAGAATTTCCAGAGTCAATAAAAAAGTCATAGTTTAAGTTGGACAGTTTTGAGAGCTTCAATGAATCTGGTCTAAAGAGTTGTGATGATCTTGTACAACGTATTACCAACGTTATGAAATATCGCTATGTGAGATGTAAGAAAACATCATCTATGTTTCTTTATTTGCAACAAAGAGGTAAACTACTTGATAAAATACCAGATGATAAACTCGAGGCTCAATTGCTTTCTTTGAGAAGGGTATATTTAGCTGAGCTAGAACAGAGCATTGAAGAAAGTGAGTTCATGCCTACTACAGAGTTTGTAAAATCCCAAAAAGAAGACTCTCAGATCGAGAAGCTTGCTGACCAATGCGATGAAATCCATGAAAATTTTAAGGACAGTTATTTATTTTCAAGCTCTTTTAGCATGAAAGTGGATGTTCGAAGATGTATAGAAGCACCCAAGTTATATAAATTGAGATCACGGGATGATTTAAATGTTCGAGTATTAATAAAATCATTCCTACAGAAATTTCAAGCATCATTGCCTGATGCTCTTCTGATTCCATTTAACACAAAAGAGTCTGATCCAATTGGAAACCCTATGAAAATCATGAATGAAATGGATATAAATGCCAAGAACATCAATTTTTGGATAGTTGATGGGAAACACACCATTCAAGCAGCAAAAGAAATATTATCAAATCCTAAATTCAGTCTATCTGGGGAGGCAAAACAGAAGTACAAAGAACGTAATGCTCGATTCTTAGATCCATTAGTTGATCCCAGTGTGGTGATTCGTATTTGCTGCCAGTTAAATTCTGCAAACACAGTGTTCTTCAAAACTCCATTCATTGATTATGTGCGATCTGCAAGACAATTCCTAATTGCCACAAATAAATTAAAGAAACAAAAATGTGGGAATTCTAAGACGGCTGAAGACAAGGTATGCAATTTTTTTTTTTGCACTTAGTTTATATTGTTTTAACTAAATTCATGGCTATTTTATTTTTGATATCACATTCTTACTAATTTATATTTGTTATTTTTTAACAGGTTGATGATGAAATGTTGTGCTCTTTCTTCGATTGTCCACTGACAAACTTTGCTGAAAAAAAAGTCTTGTTATATCTTGATGATACTACTTGGGATAAATGGGAAATTGTTTTTAATTGTTACAAACTAGGGACATTAATGTGTTCTCCAAACCAACCTAAGGATCCAAACTATAAGACAAATAGTCTAAACAGTTTGGTATCAAGTTCTTTCCATCCCCTTCAGGGACTAACCCCTGAAGAAATGTGTTCTGTAGCAGATAAACTATTGGATGGAATTGTCTGGTTTTCTATTCCAATGAACCATCCAACCAATGCCATAAAAATGAAAGATTATTGTTC
>LPNX011006008.1:0-13358 GCA_001517045.1 Pseudotsuga menziesii
GAAAGTGAAATCTCTGAAAAAGAAGCCATCAAATTTTGAATCCCTTAACACCAACGATTAAGTTGCAATGCTTGTTGCATCGAGAGGCGCTTTCTACAGCTCAAAGGTGGGTCAGATATGTCCCATCTGTAACCCTGATGTGGCACATGTTGGCTCATTAAAATAATAATAATAAAAAGTAAAACTGTTGGAGCAGGGTCCCACAGCTACAGGAAAAGCTGCTACATTGGGACAACGAAGTCAAAGAAGAACAGTACCTGAGTGGCCGAGAAGAGAGAGCTCAACCACTGTACTTAAGGCAGCGGCGAAGATAGGAGAGCTCAGCTACCCTCATAAAGGAAAAGGAGCAACGAGCTGAGGCATTGAAGATGAAGGACAGAAGCGGAGCGATCGAGGAAGCGGCGCCCATACCCATGATCAGCGCCAGGAAGCATGGAAGACTATAGAAAGCTGTGGTGTGACGGAAAGCGGCAGCTCAAGTATAGATAGGTCGACTTTCACAGTTAGGGTTTTTGGGGTTACTGTTGGGATAGGCCCACAATGTTGTAATGGCGAGACCTTCGGGCCGCCTATATAAGGATGTATTTTGTATTGTAAAAGGTTAGACAATTGGGTAGCTGTTTAGACAGTTAGACAGTTAGCCATTGAGTCATTTAGCTAGCTAAGTCTCTCTAGTGTCTCAGTATTGTAAGAATCGAGCTCTGGTTCTGTTATTCCATCTGTATTATCTGACTGTAACCAGTAGTTGACTCCTTGAGCATGTATGTAACAATCCACAGGGATTGAGAGAGAGAGAGAGAGAAGAAGAGTATATTGTAAGAGAAGGCAATATAAGAGAAGAGATCTAAGAGAGAAGGGCTCCTGGCGGTGTGTGCGGATTTTCCCAGAAGATCTCAAGCTGCATATCAGGTTGCAGTGGAACTGTGTTTACTCTCTCAAGATATAATATAAAAACCAGTTCCCGTGGATGTAGCTTCCCCCCTGGAGGTGAACCACGTAAAATCAGTGTGTTGTGCGACTATTCATGTGACTGCGCTTTATTTATCTGTTATATGTTATTCATTACATGAACTTTACTACCAATTAATGAATGAGTAAATGTATGCTATCATTAGTTATAGTAGCGTGGAATATTAACTTTGAGTGGAATCTGTTAAGTTTTTTGTATACGAGTTCTCAGTACTTGATGCGCGATAGTTGCAGTTACAGTGTTAAGTGATTTCTGCATTTTAGTTCAGCAAGTTGAGCATAGTTGATGTTAAGTATATTAGACTGTAGGAGTCTAAGTGAGGCTATTTAGCTTAACTATTATACTAAGAGAGAATCCTTTGGACCGTGAGAGTCATATTGAAGCCCTACCGTAAAGGATATCACAGTATAAAAAGGCGATATCGCACTGCCGGAGGAACCGGGGTGTGAGATATCGCAGGTTAAGAACCGAGCAGAGGAGATAGTTTGTGCATCGCGCTAGCATCGGCGATGCGATAAGAGATCACTCCCTCCCAGGACCAGCAAGTAAGAAAGGTCACCATCGCAGAGAGAACTCGCTGACTGAGAAGAGTCGTGCGACCACCAGGATGCTACAGAACCTGGTTGAGGACACTTGAGTCTTCAGCCAACCCATCCAAGATCACTTCGGGTGAGACTTCAGACCGTTCTGTGGTCTGTCACCGAAAGGGCCAGTGAGCTAGGGGTTTTGTTGGTACATTAAAGGAAACCCGGGTCTCCCTAGAGAGACCAACAAAAACAAAAAAAACTTATAACATGTCGCCTTATAATTTAAAAAATAAAAATATTATACTCATATAAATATACAACTAGATTAGGGCAATACTTATAAACTAAGCAGTAAATTCAATTGACTTTAGTAAGAAGATATTATAAAACCAAGAACATATAAAATTTAATAAAACCTCGTAGGGAAAAACCAAACTTCAATAATAGATTTATTATTGGTGGGCCAAGGCTAAGATCATCTCTCCTTCTCACTTTGGCAAAATACAACTAGCAAGAAACCATGGGCCACTAAAACCATGTGCTTTAAACCACTAGTCAAGGTTAACCCTAACATGTAGATGTTCATTTTTAGTTATAAAGAAAACAAGTCATTTCTCAAAAACATTTGAATAAATGTTTAAAATCTTCATTTAATGGTAAAATGATTTTCAAGTTCCAATTTATTCTCGAAATCTAAATTTTAAAAATTTATATGGATAAGTTTACTCATTAACTACTCTTGACCTTCATTATTAGTTTTAAAGAAAGACAAGTAAAACAATTTTTGGAAATCTATTTGATTAAATAATTATTAATGTTACTCACCTCATTTTTTAACTGATATTTACCCTATTTTGAAATTACTTAAGCAAGTTGACCATTTCCAACTAGGAATACTTATTAGACATTTTTGTAAATTAAAAAGAAGTTGCATCTCAAGAGAACTTGATCCCTCTTGACCCTTGGTAGAGCCATAGTTAAGATGGATCTATACTGATAGATTATATTTACCATAGGCCGTTAGATATTTTATTTATTTAACATATCATCTTTAACTTTATTATATTTTATTGACAAAATCTGTTTTTTTATATTTAGCTTTTAACTACATATATTATCATAAAAACATCAATTTTTTTTAATAAAATATAAAACTTTTAAATATCCTCAATAAATAACATATTTGTATTAACTCTTTACTTACTCAATTTTTATAATAATAATAATAAATACATTTTAAAATCATAATTTAATCAATCAACTTTAATAATAATAAAAATAAAAATAAAAATATTTTAAAACTTTTCTAATAATAACAATAAACACATTTTAAAATCATATTTTAATAAAATATCAAATAATTACATAAGATTCTTTTTAAATAAAATATCAAAGAGTGACGTATAAGATCCTTTTAAGGAATATGTATATACTCATTCACACACAAAGTCAAGTCCTATTATTAATCTTTAAAGTTATTTAAAACATATTCTTACTTATTAAAATTGCAACACATTTTATCATTAAAATTTCAATATAAAAATAATAAAACAAAGTGTTGGATTTCTCCTGAAATTCAACTTAGTGGACTAAATGATCTCTCATTTTGTGACATACGAATGTTGAGAATGTAAAACACTTCTTAAAATTATTATGCAATTTTTTTTTTCATATAGAAATATGTATGGGAAACCTAACAATACTTCCCCACATTAGTGGATGGTAGAGGTGGTAAACCGCCGGCCATCCTCGCAGAAGGCCTAACCCCAAAAGACTCAAGGCTCGAACCCATGACCTCTCCCTGAACCGAGAGAATATGCGCACATCTTACCAATTGAACTAACCCTTGGAGCTATCATGCATTTTTTTTACAATACAAACTTGCTCAATCTTCTATATCAGTAAAATTATCCTAATTTAAGAAAGCTCCTCTCAAGTTTTTTGAACTAAAGCAAATCAAACCATTCTTCACTTTTCTTTCTTAAAACTAAAAAAATTAGAATTATTCATATAAACATTAACTATTATTTATCATTATCCGCGAGATGTGTAACAGTTGGTGGCGAGGTATGGTTAAGACGCCCCCTAAGCTGGAAGGTCACCGGTTCTAATCCTGTCGGATACCTAAAATCCAACCATGTTAAGGGTTGGTGCGGTCCAGGCCGGGTGCGATCCCAGGTTGATTTTGACGGCTTAGATGCCCCTGGTTCGTGGCCACTCAGCCAATGGCAACCCTGCTAATCAAGGGGTTCCACCACTTTGCCAACAAAAAAAAATATTATTTATCATTTATATTTTATTTATCTTATAAATAAATACATCACTGTAATAACATTTAAAAAAAACACTAAATCTTTGTTTCACTCTAATCAAGCTTTTTATTATGTCAACTAATGCTATGTACATGTTAAATGAATTCAATAAGTGATGCACTTGTTGAATTTCAAATCTAACGTATAATTTTAATATAATAAATGCGCCTAATGTAATGATCTATTTATTTAATCTTATGGATACTTTGTATAATACATCTTTAATTTATTATAATTATATTTTGTTGATTGACTGGTTCATATAAGATATATCAAAGATATATTTTGAAGATATATGCAAACAATAACTATATTTTCGTTAATATATTTATGTGGAAAAAATTAGATTTCAATGATATACATGTATTATATTGATAGTCATTTTTTTAATAAATAAATTTTAAAGTTAATTTAATTAGATATCAAATATTTATATATAAAATTTTCTATTTAGGATGTATTTTTTTAACTAATTATTATTTGATTAGGAGAATTTGTAATTGGGCACTGGGTTGGTACTTG
Source organism: Pseudotsuga menziesii (assembly GCA_001517045.1). Lineage (NCBI taxonomy): Eukaryota > Viridiplantae > Streptophyta > Pinopsida > Pinales > Pinaceae > Pseudotsuga > Pseudotsuga menziesii. The sequence goes on from LPNX011006008.1 coordinate 4,332, forward strand.
CGTGATAGGAGTCTAGGGATCAATTTATGCTGCCACTATACCCTTAGGTGCCCCACAACAACCCGCAAACATGGGAAACATGTAAACTTAGATGTGATTTGAATTCATGGCCTCCTTTACAACATGTGACTTCATATCAAGTGAATCACCAATGAGCCACACCCATACAGTCTAGAAAAATGTTAGGAAGACATGGGGATGGGCTTTGATCCACTTATGTATCCACGGGTCACAAGATCATTTAATATAATCTCTCTGGGTGGAACCACGCATTCGACCACTATCTCAAAGTGTCCCCATGGCTCCAAGTAAGGCCCTTATTGGAATTGAACCTTGACCGCTGGTGAAAAACTCCTCTCTCTTCACACAATATGGTGTGGATTCTAAATTGAGTCTAGATATAATAAATTATGTTGATTATTTTGTTGGGATATTTGACATATTAGTTTTAATATGCATAAAGATAGGAAACATGTTTTCCAATCAGCCTACACAAGGCCAATAAGGTTGTATAAAAGATGTACATGGGTACAATATGGAGAGGAAAAAAGATGTTCCTTATTTTTCCTACTAACACTTCCTTTTGTGTAGTGAATCTAAAAGTATGAACTACTTTTATTTATAGGCTATATGTTACTATGGGGATAGATCATAGGTTCGATCACTCATAATAAATACTAAGGGGCACACAATAAGGTGTTGTCTTGATTTCTTAATGACTATTAGTTTCTTAACAAGATAGGAAATATCATTCTTCAACAAAGGAAAACAAATACTTGGAGGGCATGAAGAAACATGTCACTGATGGTATTAAACGTGGCCATTGAACATACTTGAGAATTGTTTTAGGCACATACAGATTATTTAACATGAAGAAACATTAAAAGAAAAAAATGAAAGGTTTATTATTATTGAAGTGATATATTTTATGTTTAAGGAGTAGCTTCTTCTATAAACAAGAGCCACATGGTGGCAATAACCCCAACATTGCAGGTCAACTTGACAGTAAACTGACAATTTTGAGGATTTTCAACCAATCACTTCTAGTAGTAAACTAGTAAGAAGATTTCAACATTCATTTATCTGGATTTTATTTTATTTTACCAGTCAACATTTATTAATCTCTCTAATGTTTGATATTTAAAATAAATTATTTTATTAATCAACATTCATTTCAAATTATTTTATTGATAAACATTCATTTGTATAAGAGGCTTCAATTTTTCATTCTCCTTTCCTTGTTTCTTAGTGATGAATTTATATTTATTATGATTCTTCCATAAAACATGTTGCAGAAACATATATAACTCACAAGGAAAAAATATGTTACAGAAAAAAAAATATGTTGTAGAAACATAGAGATCAATTGATATGCATACACTAATTTTATTTAATAATTAAAACTTATGAATAACTAACATGTTCTATGTTTTAAAAACATGAGAATAAATATACGTACAATAATTATAATCTAATATTGTGAAAAAATAAATGTTGTAATTAAATAAACTAATTTGAAATTTTGGTTTTGAACTTTCTCAATATTTATTGAGTAAATTCAAGGTAGATTAATGGATTTCAACTCTTTATACAAATGACGTAGAAACAGATGGATCTAGATACGCTTGGGTAAATGTATATTGCAGATTAAAATAAATTGTTCTCTTTATCTTTATGGTTGGATTTTAGGGCTGATAGTTTGGCTTGACTTAAGAATTTGCACTATTATTCTATAACAACTGGAACACAACCTATAGAATAAAAGATTTTTGAGTGAAAGTTGTTCTAGTTTAATGGACATCGAAACCAGGAATTTTGGGAAAGCCGTTTGAGCTCATCATGTAATCTTATGAAATCATTTCAAAATATTAGCTTCAAACTAATAAGTCTAAACAAGAACTAGTATTTGAGCATTTCAAATCCATATCGTTTGAATCATATTTAAAATTATTAATTAATTTACCATTTGGTGATCAGGTTTTAGTTTGTAGGTTGTGAACCCATGCCAGTATGTATTGCATGCTCCAATTCTTATATATAAGAGTCCCTGACTACCTTAAGAACTAGAGCACTACTAGTGATGTTAAAAAAAATTGGTGAAATAATATTAGACAAGAGTTTTAGTAATCAAACTTCTTCTTGGGTTTCATAAATTAAAATAAGAATGAACTAGCGGCCTAGCAACAAATCACAGTGGCATAGAAATAATGACAAACAAGATTTATGTATTCGATATATTCGTGAAGAAAACCATTTTATATAATAGATAACTACAACGATAAACTAACCATAGCTGATTGCACCAGTCCCCTATTCTTCCCAGCTTAAACGTGCTACACAAAAGGTAAAAATCTATACAACTTTTTGTCATAAAACATCATAAGATTCAAATCAACACACCTTTGGGATAGGATGAACATTTAACATATCGACACGACTTTGGGTTGGGATGAACATTTAACATATTGGCACAACAGATTAGTTGGGGGATGTTTGTATCATCTCTCAATCGCTTGTACAGGAACACTATGGATAGGCCACTAGGGGTATGTATTTTGTAAATAAGTACAATCACCATATTTATCCTGTGTTGTGTTACAAACCACAGATACTGACATACGTTAAAGTATAAAGGATTAATCAAGAACATGGCTTGATGCCATAATTCCATACACCAAAGTGCAATTAGGAGTAATTGATTTAAACCCAAACACTTAAAAGGACGCCATCGAAAGGGAAACACACAATATTCAGATCGTGCACATATCTAATCTGTAGTATCTGACAGCCTCTTGCTACAAATACTAGTTTTAGTAACTATATATAGACACTTAACCTAGGTATTTATCAATTATGAATGTGTATTATGTTATCAACATAATTTTTAATTGATCTAGATGCCAAACAATGCATATGTATGTTTATATATATATATTGTTTTTCCCAATGCAGGGCTATAAAAGCTACTATACAAACATGGGAATGAAACTTGTTTGTCCAAGAATCAGAATGGTGGACCCACCCTTTTTTCCCAAAAAGAGTTTATGGGAAAGTCGCTATATATATATGGGTAAGGCATACATTGCCCACGTAACTTAATCAATGGAAATCAAATATGTTTTCTTATATATTTATTACTTACCAAAGCAAGGATTTATTGAGAGCATTAAATAGGAAACATAACAGATGGAGACTAACTGTATCCAAATCAGGTAGCCATTCTTTCATAATACGCAATTCGTAAACATGATTGAAACTATTTCCATGTCTATTACCTGGATATTTAACCTTGATAATATAAGTTGGTACTAATACAATTTCTGTATTGTTTACAATATGCAATGTATTTTGAAGGGGATTAACATACAATCATGCAGGGAAGATAATCAAAGAATGAATGAATAATTGGAGAAATTTTCATGGGATTGTCATATACATACAGACTATTCCAAAGATGGATTTGACACATTGCAAAACCATTGGACCGAATAAGGATCCTGGACCAGAAACATGTTTAAAGTTTCGTGGTATAATCATATATCCAGAGCATTTGTCCAATTATGGACTTAATCAATTACAAAACTCGACCGAATGGACATGGATTCTTGACTAGAAACACCAGAGGCTACCAATCTATGGACATGATATGAAAATTTAAAGGTACAACCATTAAAATTATAACAGAGATGCTAACCAACCAAACAAAAGTATCCCGAAAACTAAGTTGCGCAACTCACTCACACACAAAGAATAGTTGGCCACTGCACATACTTGTAGGATCTCATAACTAGGATATACGAACTTACCACAATGTGACGCAGAATTCAAGCTAGTTACATGAAACAAAAAGAGAGAGGACCAATACTTGCAACATACAATGAAAATCATTCGAAAAATTACATAAACGTATGTGTTAAAAGAACAAAACAAATGAAGGTGGCATGATTGCGAACAACGTGGGAAAAAATCATACACAGAAACTCCATCTGGGCGTTTCATTTCACCATAGAAATATCATATGCATTGGATAGGAAAACCACTAAGATGATGCCTTTAAAATACCCCACTGTGACAAGAAGATCCAAGACCTCGAACAGCAAACTAGTGAACATCTCAAACATAACCAAATATACATACCAAAAGGCATGACACAACTCGAAGTAGGGTTCCAAACACAGGTTTAAGACATACATACCCTGCAATATCTGACCTAGTGGGATCCTGAACAAAGACGAGCCAGAATCGGGAGTAGAGGCGTCCCGAGCAAACACTGAAAATAAAACAATGACGTCCCATGCCACTGGATCATAGGGCCAAAAAAGAGACTGCACCAAACAATTGAATGACAGATAAATAATCCCTCGCTACACACCTTCACACCAGGTCGAGAGAGAAGAAACAATAAACACAACAATAGAGAATAACGGTGGCTTCATGCAGCCTACCGGGTGGACTGCATTTATTGAAAACTTGCACATACTATTCTTAGAATTTATCATTTAAAGCTATCACATTATCTTTCATCTAACCTGCATCAACGAAAACATTTAAAGAGCCTAATGTCATCCCTCCATCGTGTAGTGGGAAACACATAATGAGGTAGAGATAAGCCTCAAATAACCAATCAAATACCAGAAAAATTCTATTTAAAAAATTGTTTTTCTATATAAAATTTCATTTTCTATATTCAAACTATAGCCTTTGGTAAAAATCTAACAATCATCGACAAACTAATGTCCCTGACCAAAAAATATATGTTGGGGACATAATAAGAAATAAGAGTAAAAAATGAAGTTGTGCTCATATGACCAGGAAAACATGTCGTGAAATTCTTTAAACAAGGCAGTATATATGACAATCTCCTTCGGAGAGCAGTTTGCGCCAATATGCACATTTTCTATGACGTTAGGGTTTGTAGAGATGTTAATTGGAATTGTAACATATATATTTTCCATATTCCCCTCAACAAATATTCCCTTCTTTGGTAAAGGATTAATAACCAAATCACCATCTTCCACCAGTCTCACATGGAACTCTTGGTTCTCAATTCTACTTAGTTTTGGAAGAAAGTAGGATTTATGGTGAAGGTCTTCACAAATCTTGTCTCTTCCACTCATAACTTCCAAAATGGATTCATCCAAAGGAAAAACCATGTCCAAGAAGTCATATGAATGTAAAAAGTTCTCCGCTTAGGCAGGCAGATAGGCTTCTTCTGAATCCTCTAAGACTGTAGAAGGAGTCGTGCTAGAATCAGTAGTGGTATTAAGAATAGCTTGATAAACCACTTCCACTACAGATAAGTGTTATATTTTTATCATTCAAGCTAGCATTATCTTAGGATCTTATCTAATAGAATAACATGCACAACAATAAACACAAGAGACAAGAGACACAAATAATTTTCCTCGGAGAAACCATAAAGGAGAAAACCCTGCAACTTCCTCAGAGATAGAATGAGCACCAATGGTAGCAGTAAAAACCGAAAACATAAAGATGATCTCCATAGCTTCTCCCTCTCTCTATCTCTCACTTCAGAGAGATACTTCTCTCTCACTCATGCGCCCCAATGAGTGAGTGTGTGTATGATAAATAGAGAGGATCCCTCTCTATTTATATTCTTCCATTCACTTAATGTCCACTTTAACATGTCGGCCCCACTTAGCAATTACTTACTAGAGCCAACATCTTTAGGAGAGTCTAATAACCCTAGTGCCCAACAAATGTGGGGACTTTTCCCTCCGATCAACAAGGAGGGTTAACCTTGACACAACTGTGGGGACTATTGCCCCGACTTACAATGGAGGGTTAACCTCAACGACTTTACATGACTTGTTACATTATTGAATCTCCCGATTGGAACATCGGGACATGACATGACTTAATTACATTATAGATACTTCCTAGAATAAACATCGGGGTACAATATGTAAGATATACAAGTGAATACATTCCAAAGTTACAAATACATCAACACTCCCTCTTAACTAGGAAGGTATTCTCTCGACACAATTTATCAGCACAAGTCTTCTTATATGTATCATCTGGATCATCATCAGGTCATCTTCATATTCAAGTCATATTCATATTCAAATCATCTTCATTATCAAGTCATATTCATCATTAAGACATCTTCATTGTCAAGCCATCTTCATCAAGTCTGGATCATCACTGGATCTGGATCATCATCAGATCATCATCGAGTCTAGATCATCACTTGATCTGGATTGTCACTGTTGGATCATCATCAAGTCTGTATCATCACTTGATCTGGATCGTCACTGCTAGGTCACCATCAAGTCTGGATCATCACTTTATCTGGATCATCACTAATGGATCATCATCAATACTACTTCTGTTATCTCAATCAAATGGTTCTATATCTTCATTCTTCTCGTCACAGGAAGTTCTACAGAGCCAGCCCTTTTTCATGATGGTTGTAGACCTACCCTTCATGTAGGTATTCAATGCTTATATCTGACCCTAAGTTAGAATGGCCCACCCAGCTCTTACATCTAACCTCATCTTGTCATAAAGGAACGCCCAACACTCATATCTGACCTCATCTTGTCAAAAAGGCCCAGCACTCACATTTGACCATGTGTAAACACATCGCGCCAAAATGGCTCAACACTTATATCCGACCTCATCTTGTTGGAAAGGCTCTGCACTTACATTCGACCTCATCTTGTTAGAAATTCTCTGCACTTACATCTGACCTCATCTTGTCAGAAAGGCTCTGCACTTACATTCGACCATGTTCGAAAACATTGCATCGAAAGGGCTCTCAGTCCCAGACTGAGGATTCCTGGTAACTGACCAGGTGCCTCCTATTGTTTCCTTTCACACACCTGGGTTACATGGCAGAAATATTCAATCCACTTGGTGTCTCCTTGGGGGAAAGTTTAGAGTCAAGGCTGTCATCTTGTTCTTAACTCCTCCGTTTAGGCTTAACTCCTAACGAAGCCAAGGGGAGTAGACCCTATTAAGTTACTAAGGAAAAATTAATTAGTATAATGATGGTATTAAAGAGTAATTTTTTTAGGATTTTCGATTTAACAATTGTAAACAACAAATAACATGATGAGATAATCACAAGTATGTATGGAAATGACACCAATCACATATAGATTGAAAGAAATAAATAGTTGACCAGTGCCTTGAAAATGGAGACGAAAACCAATTAAGATTGCTTGCAAGTCTTGGAATGAATGTTGTGGAATTGTATCTTGGTTGATTTTAAATTAATGTAAGTAGATGAGTAATTTAACTTAGGCGAGGGGACTCCAGATATACCCAGTGGGTACTTGAAGTATGTCCAAAACTAAACCATCATGGCTACCCACAAGGAATATCTGGGCAGAATGGAGTCTCTGAGGGTGTCCTTCATAATGCACCCTAAGGTGTAACAGAAATCGGCGCCCCGAGGTCACTTTTCAGGAGTTCCCGCTTCCTTTGGGTATTTTGCCACCGTAATGGTTTGATCGAGGCATTGGATTTTCTCTTGATGGTTTGTCAATTTGGGGAGAGTGAATCCTAATTATTCTAGTCACTCAAGTGCTCTTGATGCAGCTTGAATGATTGAATGAACCGCAGCCAAGTACAGAGCATACACACTGGAGTCTTCGTTATTTTTAGTAAATTTTAAAATAGGTGTTCTTGTTAAAAAGGAAACCCTCCAGGAATCTCTTTCGATCCAAGTGGATCTCAATCGGGGAATCAAGGAGGGGTTAATTTTATTATGAATAACAAAACAATTGATGAAAAAGGAATCAAAGATACACAACACCAGTTTTCTAATTAGTCCTACCACGCATCTCTTTCCCCTTGCGGGTCAATCGGGAAGTCTTGGGGTAAGTAGTATGATTACTTTTGAAATTAAATTATGGAATAATGAAAAATTATATCAAAGTATACAATCCTGCATGTCAGTACTAAACTAGAGCAGAAAAAAGGGAAAAATGCAAAAAAGTGAAACAGATGTAGATACCCCCTGGGGGGATGCGAGCGGGCTCGAAAGAGCCTACTCAAAAAATATTTTATTTTATTATTATTGGTTACAATATGAGAAAACTGAAATATCAGAAACCTCTTGTTCCTTTTACGGGATGAAACCAAGCTCTTACAACTCTCCAAAAAATTTTAATTTTGGTGAAAGGGGAGACCCTTGGGGGGATTTGAACGCTCCCGAGGCCACTTTCGAATAGTAGATTATTTTATTTTTTGTTACACCTGATAAAAACCAGCAAGCATGTTAGAATAAAATATTCCCAAAATCACTTTAAGAGTACCTTTGTATTAGCCTACCTTAACTCAAAAAAAGATTAAGTTAAAACTAGCTAAATAGGTGAAAAAGGAACCAAGGAAAGCAAGCTTTCCTTGGGATCTCGGCTTGATATTTGTGTATCCAATGAAATATGCACTGATTGTTGGATTTAATCTTTTTTAAAATAGAAAATAAAATATAGAGCATGCAACCTACTCATTTTCTTTAACTTGCCATGCAAAACAGACGATTTCCTTATGCTAGATCTAGAATGCTTAATGATACTTTTCAGAACTGAGATCTAGACTATGAGCTTTAAAATAGTATATCTATGTAAATTTTACTTTGATATAACAGATCCAAATGATAACAAAGCTCTCGAACATAGTAACTAGTTAAGAAAATTGATTTTTTGAAGGAGAAAGAGAGAGAAATTAGAGTGTTGGAATCCTGGGAATGTTGGGATTTGGAGTCTACTTCGGTGGAACACCGAGGGACTATGTCATTCAGAAGATCTTGAAGATGACGAGGATGCAAACCAGCTCAACCTCTTCTACAAGCGATATCACCTATAACTTAGAAATCCTTTCACAAACAGATGGTTAAAACATAGGTGCTGCTGGAAGAGATAATTGCAAAGCATGAAATTAAACTTAAAATACATACAACTCCAATAGATCTGAAACAAGCAAACAGTAAGAGCATAAATCAAACTAGAATAAAATCTTACCCTAACAGGAGGGAGCTCTCTCCTTCAAGGCCAA
>LPNX011006018.1:4595-27095 GCA_001517045.1 Pseudotsuga menziesii
GTTGGAATGATAACACTAGGCCTTCTTCTAACACGAAGGATGTGTTAAAACATTGTAGGGGTTCTCATCACACTGAATCTCATGTTAAGCATTATCTTGACATGACACAAAATCAACTGTTCGAGATGTTTAAAGTTTCCCATGTAGAGCTAAGGCTCGAGAAAAGATCTTTTGAAAAATGCAAGCCTTGGTATGTTAGAATCAATACCATCCGGAACACTTGTTTTTGTAGATACCACATAGAGTTTGACCTATATTACCATACATTTGCACATATACGTCGTTTTTTGCATCCTAACCATGTGCAGGAATGCTCAAGTACAGTACCGCCAATTTCATCCAGGGATTTCATCCATAGCCTCATGTGTTCGAGGCAAGATGGGCATACACATTACTTAAAACAATGTGTAGACGGTTCTTGTAACAATTGCAGTGGGCTATCCTTATGGTCTGATTGCATCCATGAAAGTGAAGATCAAGCATTCAGGAATGCAATTGTTGAGAAGCAGAACTATCAGTATGAGACATATCAGCTAAACGATGGGAAAGAAAGCAGGAAGATTAAATTGGTGACTTCATAGGTAAATTCTTGAATATTGACAAATTAATATTCACGTGTACACACACATTTTTTTATGTGGTTTATTGACATATTAATATTCACGTGTACACACACATTTTTTTATGTGGTTTATTGACATATTAATATTCATGTACCAGGTTCGAGTATGTGATTTTATTCCAGAGTTTCGTGGAAAGATCCAACAGTACATTCAACATGTCGATATGGCATGGTGGCAAGATGAGCAATTCAGAATATGCCGGGACACCTTCCCTCTCGGAACAATATTATCAGTGGTTGAATTTGCTGAAAATTACACCCTACAACCACAAAATGAAATTCAAAGTCAATACTATCACTCAGAGCAGGTGAGCATAATGGTGCATATCACGTATCGACATGGGCAAGATAGCAGTGAAGAGAAACGTGTGATACTGGAAGAAAGTCACTTCTACATAAGTGACGACCGGACCCATGACATCCATTACGTGCAACATTGCTTTAAATTATTCTATGACCACGTTATAGCTATGGATATACCATTTTATCGTCATATCATTTGGTCAGATGGTTGTGCTGGACAGTTCAAGAATGCACGTGTATTTGAATGGTTGTGTTTGTTGCACCTAAAATACAAGGTGCCACATGTATGGAACTACTTTGAAACTGGTCATGGAAAAGGAGAGCACAATGGTGTTGGTGCATGCATTAAAATTTCCCTTTGAAGGGAAGAGATGAAGTTTACAGGTGCTCGCCTTCGAGACGCAGCATCTATAGTCCAATGGTGTGCATCTGTCATGGGAGAACAAGCAACAACGAAACACTTAGTGCGAAGAATATTCTGGGAGGTTACAAATGTGGACCGATCACAAACACCTTGGGTGAACACAGTGCATGGAACTCGACAGTTTCATTCAATTAGAATCTCAGACAACTCGGCGCTACAAATTTGGACAAGATTGAAGGCTTGCTTTTGCAGTTCTTGTAGCATCGGTGAATGGGATGATTGTGAGCATACTGATACCGTTGATACATGGGAACGAGTGACACTTGGTACCAATTTCAACGGGGGCAATGAAATAGACCATTTGGAAAATGATCAGACACATATTTCTAGAGACTATGATCACATACCAGATCTCATACAAGCAGGTACATGAGTAGTACCTAAATAAGAAAATGACCCCCTATGTAAATTGTTTACTCGACCTTTGTATAATTTAATTTATGTCTAGAAATTAGATATGCAAGACCTTATTTACAAAATGTATTTAATTGTTAACTCGACCTATTTCTTTTCACAGGTCAGATATATGCAGTGGTTGCCCCAAAAAATAATGAATGGGGTTCTGACTATTGGTTGGCACGTTGCTTAGAGGGGAAACAAACCCTTCTAGAACCTGTTACAGATGATGAAAATATTGAATTCCCAACCAGCTCGATGGTTATAAAAGGGGAGTACTTGACACTTGCAGCACAACAGAAAAGGAAGGGTGGGTATGTATATCAGGATTATAGACCAGGAGCTATTGTGTACCACTTCACCAACCTAGTAGTTGGTACAAACATCAAGCTCCGCACACTTGCTCACAAAAATAGGTGACATGTACGATACTTGCTACCTCATATAGAACACGAAATATTGATCGACACACATGTATATCTAGAATTATTTTCCCATGGTAGCTTACATATCATAGTCATGGGTATCCTTGATGGTGCATATCAAAGTGATCTGAATTTTAGTATCACAGGGCATCTTATTTTTGTAAATGATATATATATATATGCATCTTAGTAAGTATAAAGTTGGAGCTGGAATTGGAACACACAACTTTGGATAATTAATGGCCTCAATGCTCTTAGGTAGAATGTGCTTTCAACGGTGCTGTAAAAACTCTCTAGGTTTTTGTTCACTAGGATCTCACTATAAATTTTCATGGTGTTAAACAAGACCTAATTGGAGTGCAAATACTGTTACTCTTTAGTACATTTATTTTAGGAGAGTCAACTACAAACACTTGATCTCACCAATACTTGCACATGCACCAGCTAGGGTTTCATGAGTCACCAAGTTGTGCATGCTCCAATTAGGGTCAAGACAAGGTATGAGATGTCCAACTAGGGTTTGGTGCATAATCATGCAAGTTAGGAGAGCGAACTACAAACACATGATCACCAATACTTGCATGCTCCAACTAGGGTCAAGACAAGGTCATAGATGTCCAACTAGGGTTTGGTGAGCAATCATGCAAGTTAGGAGAGTCAACTAAAAACACATGATATCACCAATACTTGCACATGCACCAAATAGGGTTTCATGAGTCACCAAGTTGTGCATGCTCCAACTAGGGTCAAGACAAGGTATGAGATGTCCAACTAGGGTTTGGTGAGCAATCATGCAAGTTAGGAGAGCGAACTACAAACACATGATCACCAATACTTGCATGCTCCAACTAGGGTCAAGACAAGGTATGAGATGTCCAACTAGGGTTTGGTGAGCAATCATGCAAGTCAGGAGAGTCAACTACAAACACATGAGATCACTAATACTTCCATGCACACCAACATTACTTGGAACTAAACATTATTGTGGCATGCTCCAATTAGGGTCAAGACAAGGTATGAGATGTCCAACTAGGGTTTGGTGTGTAATCATGCAAGTTAGGAGAGTGAACTACAAACACATGATCACCAATATTTGCATGCTCCAACTAGGTTCAAGACAAGGTCATAGATGTCCAACTAGGGTTTGGTGAACAATCATGCAAGTTAGGAGAGTCAACTACAAACACATGAGATCACCAATACTTGCACATGCACCAAATAGGGTTTCATGAGTCACCAAGTTGTGCATGCTCCAACTAGGGTCAATAAAAGGTATGAGATGTCCAACTAGGGTTTGGTGAGCAATCATGCAAGTTAGGAGAGTCAACTACAAACACATGAGATCACCAATACTTGCATGCACACCAACATTACTGGGAACTAAACATTATTGTGGCATGCTCCAATTAGGGTCAAGACAAGGTATGAGATGTCCAACTAGGGTTTGGTGCGTAATCATGCAAGTTAGGAGAGTGAACTAAAAACACATGATCACGAATACTTGCATGCTCCAACTAGGGTCAAGACAAGGTCATAGATGTCCAACTAGGGTTTGGTGAGCAATCATGCAAGTTAGGAGAGTCAACTACAAACAAATGAGATCACCAATACTTGCACATGCACCAACTAGTTTATCATGAGTCACCAAGTTGTGCATGCTCCAACTAGGGTCAAGACAAGGTAGGAGATGTCCAACTAGGGTTTGGTGAGCAATCTTGCAAGTCAGGAGAGTCAACTATCAAAGTGATCTGAATTTTAGTATCACAGGGCATCTTATTTTTGTAAATGATATATATATGCATGTTAGTAAGTATAAAGTTGGAGCTGGCATTGGAACACACAACTTTGGATAATTAATGGCCTCAATGCTCTTGATAGAATGTGCTTTCAACGGTGCTGTAAAAACTCTCTAGGTTTTTGTTCACTATGATCTCACTATAAATTGTCATGGTGTTAAACAAGACCTAATTGGAGTGCAAATACTGCTACTCTTTAGTACATTTATTTTAGGAGAGTCAACTACAAACACTTGAGATCACCAATACTTGCACAAGCACCAACTAGGGTTTCATGAGTCACCAAGTTGTGCATGCTCCAATTAGGGTCAAGACAAGGTATGAGATGTCAAACTAGGGTTTGGTGAGCAATCATGCAAGTCAGGAGAGTCAACTACAAACACATGAGATCACCAATACTTGCATGCACACCAACATTATTGGGAACTAAACATTATTGTGGCTTGCTCCAACTAGGGTCAAGACAAGGTATGAGATGTCCAACTAGGGTTTGGTGCGTAATCATGCAAGTTAGGAGAGTGAGCTACAAACACATGATCACCAATTTACTTGCATGCTCCAACTAGGGTCAAGACAAGGTCATAGATGTCCAACTAGGGTTTGGTGAGCAATCATGCAAGTTAGGAGAGTCAACTACAAACACATGAGATCACCAATACTTGCACATGCACCAACTAGGGTTTCATGAGTCACCAAGTTGTGCATGCTCCAACTAGGGTTAAGACAAGGTAGGAGTTGTCCAACTAGGGTTTGGTGAGCAATCATGCAAGTCAGGTGTTGGAGCAGGGTCCCGCAGCTACAGAAGAAGCTGCTAGTTTTGGTGGAAAGAAGTTAAGACAGAGCTACGACGTCGTAGCACGTTTCCAGCTGGAGAACAGAGCCGAAAACCATGACTTTTAATATAGAAAAGTCAAGAAGGAGACGGTACCTGAGCGGCTGAGAAGAGAGAGATCAACCACTGCATTAAAGGCAGTGGCGGAAGACAGGAGGGCTCAGCAACCCTCATAAAGGAGAAGGAGCAACGAGGCTGAAGCATTGAAGGCGAAGGACAGAAAAGCGAAGCGGTGCATAGTACCCATGATCAGTGCCGGGAAGCATGGAAGACTACAGAGAGCTGTGGTGTGATGGAAAGCGGCTACCTCAAGTACAGATATGGCCGACTGTCACTAGTTAGGGTTTGGGTTACTGTTGGGACAGGCCCACAGTGTTGTAATGGCAAGACCTTCGGGCTGCCTATATAAGAATATATTTTGTATTGTAAAAAGGTTGGGGGTTTTGTGTTTTTGTTGGTTGGTTGGTTAGTTAATTGGCTATTCAGTTGTTAGTAGTGTTTTGCAGACTATTAGAATGTTGTGAAATCCTAGCTCTGGTTCTGTTATTAGCAGAAGCAATCTTACTGTAACCAGTAGCAGGCTTATAGAATATGCATGTAAAGATCCGCAGGGATCGACAGAGAGGGAATATTATATTGTAAGAGAGCAATATAGAAGAGAAAAGAGATCTAAGAGAGAAGATCTTAAAGCTGCATATGTGGTGCAGCAGAGCTATGTTTTACCTTCCCCTGAGCTATAATAAAAACACAGTTCTGTGGATGTAACTTCCATCCTGGAGGTGAACCACGTTAAAATCAGTGTTATACGATTGGTTTATGTGTTATGTTTACTTATGCATTTCTTAATCAGCTTGTGGAATTTGTTTACAGTTTAATGAATCAATGTGTTAATCAGTTCACAGCAATATAGGAGGGTAAACATAAGTTAGAGTCTTTGGCATGCTGTAGATGGTTCATTTATGCTTTGCGTAAAACAGTCTCTATTGCAGTATCGAATAGCCTTGTATGTTAAGTCTTGCATGTCAACATGAGCAACGCTAAGTGCGCTAAACCGCGGAGGTAGGATATAAAAGAGAGGTGATACCACACCGGTAGAGGAGCTGCGGTGCGCGATACCGCAGGTGAAGGACTTAGCGTTGGGCAGGAACTGCGTGTCGCACGGTGCGCGGCGACGCGATGAGGTTGGAGATATCGCGGGTCTGAGAAAGTGCGCGCCGCAGGAAAGGATCGCGTGGTGGTATAGAGGAATATCTTCCGGCTAGAAGTGCTGCGGGGTGAGGAAAGCGCACAACACGAGCAGGAGATCGCGCGACGTGCAACAAGAAACTGCGCAGCTAGGAGAGCGTCGAGTCACCAGTGGGACTACCACAGAACCCGGTCCAAGACACTTGAGTCCTTGGCCAAACCATTAGAGTCACTTCGGGTGAGACTTCAGGCCGCTTTGCGGTGTGTCACCGAAAGGGCCGGTGATCTAGGGGTGTTGTTGGTTAATCATAGTAAACCCGAGTCTGCCCAAAGCAACCAACAAATGGTTCTGTTGCCAGTTTTGAAAAACTGAGTGCTAATGTTCTATTGGCACCCCACCAGAGAAGAGTTTCACCAGTGGCTGGATTCAAACCTAAGGGAGTTTTCCAAGAAAGAAAATCGGAGCCCTAAATTGAGCACAGAGGCCTGGTTAGAAAAGCATATCGCTTCAGATATACACGCTATATTTTTTGCAACTTATGGAAACGAGCTTTTCGACTGGTTATCCAAGTTGACAGATAGGAACATATTCAAGAATAAAAGAAACATTGTTTGGACACTGGAGCTGATTCAGACCGTGTAGAACCTCGACAATCCCATTACAAGAGTAGTAGACTTCTGGCTTGCGAGTGTGCTAGGAGGCTTTGTTACAGAATTTGCAGTTGACTAGAGAAAAAGCTTCAGCGAGGCTGAGCGATACTTCTTCAAAGGATATCGTGGTAAGTACCTAAATTCTCTAAACTTGTCCATTAAGATGCTGCTACATGAAAAAGGAGTAATGGACATGGTTTCAGATGAATAAGTAAAGATAGTAATGTCACAAGAGTTTGAAAGTGATTTTGATGACATTGGATGCACACGTAGTGGCAAGAAATATAAAGTAGCTTTCGGCTCTCCTGTATTTGGAGATAGTTCAGACAATATTAGGCAACCGAGTCCTAGTACCACAGAAGAACCAGAGGGGGGGATCCCTTACCAGCCCTACACCCCACAAAAACAGACCGGGACTCAGAGTAATCCCGTAGGTACTCCATCCAGTAGCTCACAGATAGTACCTACTGCCGCTACATCACCTTCACCTACACCACTAAGTGGTAGTAATCCAGTCAATCAGAACCCACCGCCGAGAAATAGAATGGCAGATGATATGAAGCTACCTACCTTTAAGGGTACAGGAGAAGAGGATCCGGAACAGCATTGGTTTCTATGTGAAGCCATGTGGAACATTAAAACAATCAACGACGATAACCTTAAACTTGTACAGTTGGTCACTACACTCAGAGATCGACCTTTAACATGGTACATAAAGTATACCACAGTACCCAAGACACTTGCCCAAGACACTTGCCCAAGTCTGAATCTCAGTGCATTACAGAGCTCAAGGATATTAAGCAACTACCATCAGAATCAGTATGGGACTTTGACCAGAAATTCAAAGCCCTTATAGACCAAGTAAGTTTTGAGTTTGCGCCGGAGCAGCATAAGGAATGGTTTATCACAGCGCTGCTCCCTCACATCAGAGTGCCATTAATGCAGCAAAAACTCCAGACGCAGGATGACACATTGGAGATGGCGATGAAGCTAGAAGCTTCACCTTTAGCAGAAACCAGTGCAGGCATGACAACTCTACAGAACCAGTTGGCCAATCTCACGTTACATATACATGAACTTATGAAAGGAAAAGAGGTTATGCAAGACATATGGTGCTTACGATGTAGAGCACAGGGTCATACCAAAGAAAACTGTCCAGTCTTTGCAGAATATCTAGCGTCAGGGGCTCCTAACCCCTTACCACGAATGCAAGGGACATGGTGTGAAATATGCAAAACACAAGGACACCCACCTCAGCAATGCCCTTTACTTCAGAAGTATGTACAGACACCTAAGAACCTATACTGTGTCTTCTGCAGCTCTGTCGGACATGATGAACAAAATTGCCGAGCTTATGATCTCATGCTAGATAGAAAACATGACGTATACAGAGTCCAGTCAGAAACACAGGGTCTAGCAGCAGGACCACAGCTTGATCCAACTTATGGTGGCCGGGGAGGAGGATTCAGAGGATGAGGCCGTGGAGGAGGCTTTGCAAGAGGATAAGGATTTGACAGAGGAGAGGTTTTTGGCCTTGGTCACGGACCAATCACTTGTTATAACTGCGGAGTTGTAGGACACTATGCTAGGGACTGTCAGAGCCCCACTACTACTTGCAATTACTACAAATCTTATGATCATACCATAGAGGAGTGTCCTACCTTGATAGCTAAGATCAAAGATACTAAGCCAGCGGTACACCAGAACATACAGCTTATTGTTGTTGAGCAGGCAGAGCCAGAACCAAGAGTTAACATTGTGACTCGTAGCGGTGCTTCCACCAGTGGGACATCGCAGGAGACCGGACAAAACATAAGTCAGGAATGGGTGCGCAGAGCTCCTGGTAAAGCAATAGCACTCAACCTACAGAAGAATAAAGAGACATTTCATGAAGCCAAGGCTTCCTTCGATGAACCCACACAATCAGGATCGCAGGTACCACCGTCTAGGGACGTACCGTAGCAAGCACCTTGTGGAGATAGCCCAGAACAGATACCGCAGGCTACCACATTGGGAAGATGCGACGAGGATGAATCGACAGGAAGTATACAATCCTTCCTGCGTAGTTGTTTGAAGCTCTTGAGAAATGAAAAATCTATCGGCGAGCTACAGCACCTCATAGATCAGTGTCAGCAACCTTCTCCCTCGGGCAGTTCACACCGCGCTGTTCATAATATTATAGGACATACAAGGACCGGAAGGGAGATGAAACTCACAGCACAGATTGGAGAGTTCAAAATGGACGAAGTCGTCTTAGATCTGGGATCAGAGGTGAATGTTCTAACTAAGCAGATATGGGAACAGATGGGTAGCCCTCAGTTAGCCATATCGCCTCTCCACCTGAGATTAGCTAATCAGCAGCGAGTATCACCATTAGGTCGACTACCACAGGTGCCAGTTGACATTGACGGAGTTCGTACTTTTGCGGACTTCGAAGTTATAGAAATCATTGGTGACAGTTGACCGTATCCAGCACTATTAAGTATCTATTAGGCGATTGGTAGCAAGGCTTTCATCGACCTAAAGAGAAGACAAATGACCTTTGAGGATGCGCAAATACGGTTCATCGCACTGCTGGATCCTTACCAAGGTCCTAGATATATCGAACCTATCCAAGCAGAGGAGGAGGCACATAACATGGATAGTCTCTACCAGATGACCATGAACCAGAGCGACTACATCAATCCAACCGCAGAAGGGAACATTAGTTGGCAATGCGACAGCTCATGCGCATCGGATTCCGATATTGGTCTAGAGAACTGTCAGAACAGACTTTACGAATTCTCAGCGCGCAGATGTGCGTTTATGAGTAAATCACTACGATGGATTGGAGCAGAGATCACTGAGATTCCATCATATCACGGTCTAACAGATATTCAGGAATTCCTTGAGCAGTTTGAGCAACAGATTCCTTACGAGCAGAGAATCGCAGCTATGGACCTTGTAGTACGAGCCACACCTGCAAGATGGTGGTATGCGCATAAAGAAAATATCGCATCATGGGATGATATTAAAAAATTGATGGCGTTCAGGTTTTTTGTTGACAAAGAGTATGTCCAGTAGAAATACACAGGAGAAACTGACCCCAAAGCACACATTCAGACATGTGAACAGAACTGGTCGGACATTCCAGAGGATGAATGGGTTCACAGATTCATTCACACATTGGACACAGTTCCAAGGAACTGGTACACAGAGACCGAGTTGCGCAAAGGGACGACCACATGGTCACTTATGACAGACAGTTTCCTACTTACCTTCGCATTTGAATCAGAATATCCAAGTGTTGCTCAGGCCCTAGACATAATCAAGATCAAGATATTTGAGGACTGTACCATCCCAGTGCAGGCTCAACCTGAGTGGACCATTCAGTTGCAAGACGCGCTTGAGTGCTATAACTTCGCAGCAAAGCCAGACAATGAAGATAAGGATGAGGATGAGGATCCTCGCAACACCAACATTCTGGATTCAGAAGGAACTCGCGATGTTGGGGGACCACAGTTAGAGATTCCAGCAATCACCGAACCTATCAAGATTAAAAAGATCAATATTGGCACAGATGCAGAACCTAAGTTTGCCTCTATTGGAGACTATTGGAATGATGAAACAGTCGGACAGATTGTCGACTTGTTACATGACTATCAGGACCTATTTCCCACCAAGTTCACAGAGATGAAGGGAATAGTTGGAGACCTGGGAGTTATGAGGATACCATTGAAGGAGGATGCGAGACCAGTTAAGCAGCGCCCATATAGATTGAATCCGCGCTACAAAGAAAAAGTAAAGGACGAAATTGATAAGATGTTGGCAGCAGGCATCATTGAGCCGGTGGAAGAAAGCGAATGGGTCAACCCCATGGTCATACAAGAAAAGAAAACAAAAGGAGACATCAGGATCTGTGTCAATCTGCGCAAGCTCAACGATGCATCGCTTCATGACCCATTTCCGACACCGTTCACTGATGAGGTATTAGACAACGTGGGAGGATAGGAGGTCTACTCCTTCACTGATGGGTTTTCAGGCTACCATCAGATCAGAATACATCCAGAAGATCGGTCCAATACCACCTTTGCAATAGAATGGGACTCGTTCCAGTATACGGTAATGCCCTTTGGTCTTAAGAATGCACCAGCTATATTTTCTAAAGTAGTAGTTGCTGTATTTAAAGAATACAGTAATAAATTCTTAGAAGTATATTTTGATGATTGGACTGTATTTGGACTAATTGAAAAGCATATAGGAGACTTAAGACTGATGTTAGAGAAATTTAGGCAGTACCATATTTCTCTAAACTTGAAGAAATGTATATTTTGTGCACCATTTGGTATCTTGTTGGGTCACATTGTTTGCAGACAAGGCTTGCTGGTAGATCCCGCGAAGATTTCCATCATTGTAAACCTTCTAGAACCCAACTCAGTCAAGCAACTGAGGACAGTACTTGGTCATACCGGGTACTACAGAAAGTTCATCAAGGGCTACGCAAAGATTACAGCACCAATGGAGAAATTGCTCAAGAAAGATGTAAAATTCCTATGGAACGAGGAATGTCAGCAGAGTCTAGACATGCTTAAAGATAAGATGGTTACAGCACCCATCTTAGTATTTCCCGACTGGAATAAGCCATTTCATGTACATGTGGATGCGTTTGGCATCGCATTAGGGGTTGTTTTAATGCAACCAGGAGAAGGGGACATCGACCACTCTATCGCATATTCCAGTAGAAAGCTCTTGACAGCAAAAAAGAACTACACCACAACTGAAAGGGAAGGCTTAGCCATGGTGTATGCACTGCAGAAGTTTAGGCACTACCTGTTGGGTGCCCCGTTCAAGATGCTTACTGACCATTCTGCGTTAAAGTATTTGGTTAATAAGGTAGTGTTAGGGGGGAGAATCTGTAGATGGTTACTCCTCTTTCAGGAGTATGATTTTGAAATCATTGTGAAACCAAGAAGACTGAATGCAGGACCTGATCATTTGTCGCGGATAGACTCAGGAGAAGAACCAAGTAACCTAGATGACAACCTATTGAATGCGCCATTGTTCTCTATCCAGATCGCAGATGAGTACTATGCTAACATTATTCAATTTCTCACTACGGGAGTAGCACCTGACGAGTTGACTAAACAGCAAAAGAAGCAGTTGGTTGTTAAAGCAGCAGACTTCACCCTCATCGCAGGACACCTATACAAGTTAGGTCCAGATGAAGTTCTGCGCAGATGTGTGATGCCACATGAAAAAGACGCTATTATCAGAGAGGCACATTCAGGAACCGCAGGAGGTCATTTCGCAGGAAATCCGATTGCGCAGAAAATCCTAGAGGCAGGATTATGGTGGCCTACATTGCATAAAGACACCAAGGACTTTTGCAGATGCTGCGATATTTTCCAAAGGGTAGGAAAACCCTCGCGACGCGATGAAATGCCACTGCGACCGCAGGTCACATTACGCGCATTTGACAAATGGGCTATAGACTTTGTGGGTCCTATCAACCCACCAGGAAAGCGCACTGGTGCAAGATATATTATCACTGGAACAGAGTACCTCACCAGATGGGCAGAGGCCAAAGCAGTAAGAAATTGCGATGCTGCCACAGCTGCACAGTTCCTTTTTGAAAACATCATCAGTAGGTTTGGATGCCCAGTAATTTTGATGAGTGATCAAGGCACACATTTCTTGAACAACACTGTTGAGGCATTGACAGAAGAATTCCATATCCAGCACCATAAGAGCACTCCCTACCACCCACAGGCTAATCGTACAGTGCAGGCCTTTAATAAGATTTTAGAAAATGCTTTTACTAAGATCTACAATAGCCAGAGGAATGATTGGGACCTCAGAGTTAACGCTGTATTATGGGCATACAGGACCACATGCAAGAAACTTACAGGACACACACCTTTCAGCTTGGTGTATGGGAAGGAGGCTGTTATGCCTATGGATTATATTCTTCCAAGTTTAAGAATCGCTCAGATTACTGGGATGACTGATACAGACACAGTTGAGGAAAGGCTAGCATAGCTGCTTGCCTTAGAAGAAGACAGATTCATCGCCGGATTCCATCAGAAAGTGCAGAAGGCACGAGAAAAATATTGGCATGACAGACACATTAAGAATAAGACTTTCAGGATCGGAGACCTAGTGCTCCTCTATGACAGCAAATTCATTAAGTTTCCAGGGAAGTTCAAGACACATTGGCTGGGGCCATATCAGATACAGCAAGTCATAGAGGGAGGTGCCGTTCAGCTCAGCCAGCTGAATGGGGAGCTTTTTCCCACATGGATTAATGGCAGTAGGCTTAAGCCCTATAGTGATATCCACCCCGCCTCTTAACCAGTCTAAGAGGTGCAGATGTCCAGTGTAGTTGAAAGGAGGCATCGCACTGGGAGCAAGTCTACACTGGCAAAAAAAAAATAAAAAAAAATGTATGCAGGTGATGCAGAGTCGCATCGCAGCAGCGCGATGTCTCCCCGTGCCACGTACTCAGTGTTGCAACTGACAAAAGGCCAGTCAAGTCAGCATCTGACAGGTAGTTAATGAGGTAATGATCCGTATATCTTACCGTAGATTTGGTAGCAGTATAATCAATTTTTCCAGATTTGGCAAATCTCCAACGGGACCGTCGCCTGTGCACACACGTTTCGAGGGAAATTCGATCGGATTTCCGCATTTATTAGGGAACGGATGGTGGGTGTGGTCTTGTCCAGGCATTAATGAAGACCGACGGGTCCAGTCTAGAAGACCGTTGTGTCTGGGATTATTGTATTGGGCATAAAAGTAGAAAGTATTCAATTGGGACGGTTACAATTGCAGAAAAACCGAGAGCTATAAAGTTGTTAAGAGTTCTGTGTCCAGAGCTAAGTGGTTACAGAGTGCTGTGATTTTCAGAAGTTGCAGCCAGTGCATGTCCACCATTTTGTATTTAGTAGGTTATGTTCGAGGATGAACCTCTAGAAGGCATGCTGAGACATTTTGACCCTGGTGGCCGTAGGTCCGCCATGACGACGCCACCCAGGGTTGTGAAATTAAGTACAGCACAAGTCAGACAGCCGCTAAGGATGAAGAGTCAAGCGCCAGAAGTAGAATTTGTCACCAAAGTCTCTGCTAAGGAGAAGAAGAACGCCGAGCTGATCACTAAAGATAAGAAAGCAGAGCAGAAGAATGATGAGAAGAAATCTCTCGCTAGGTGGAAAGTAAAAAGGAGAAAAAGAAAGCAACGGGAGAAGGTCGCCGAACTATCTGATCAGCTAATAAAAGCACCAAATATTGCGGAGGAAACGTAACAAAAATCTGATGGTCAGATGCAGCATGGGTACCTGGAGCACTTCGAAGAGAAGAGAAGTGGAAGAGGACAGCAAACCCAGCATTCAGTCGAATTCCTGGAGGCAGGCAAAGGCTTGTTCTCGGAACGGAATTCATGGGTTGCCCCTCCTCCGTATACGAGTCTCCAGGCTGAATAAAATGTTTGAGAGGGTGGGAAGATACAAACTTTCCTTGTGATAAAAGTTCTAACCCAGATAAAGAGGAAAGGATATCTATAGAAAACCTCTCAAACACTAGAAGGCTCTTAAAAGGTTTTAGGAGCGAAGAGAGAGAAACCATGACATTGGGAAGGAAGGATAAGAGAGCCCAGCGAACCAAGTTACATAAACTATAAAGAGAGTGTCGAAGTGATGCAGAGGGAAGTCACAGGACTTCGTGACAGGTTGCAGAGGGCTTCGCAGGAAGCCAAGGAAAAGCTACAGCAGGAGAATTCCACTGCAGGTGGCTCGAGGATGAGCCACAAGTAAGTGTTAGGGGACTGTTGGAGCAGGGTCCCGCAGCTACAGAAGAAGCTGCTAGTTTTGGCGGAAAGAAGTTAAGACAGAGCTACGACGCCGTACCACGTTTCCAGCTGGAGAGCAGAGCCGGAAACCATGACTTTTAATATAGAAAAGTCAAGAAGGATACGGTACCTGAGCGGCCAAGAAAAGAGAGCTCAACCACTGCATTGAAGGCAGCGGCGGAAGACAGGAGGGTTCAGCGACCCTCATAAAGGAGAAGGAGCAACGAGGATGAAGCATTGAAGGTGAAGGACAGAAAAGAGAAGCGGTGCATAGTACCCATGATCAGTGCCGGGAAGCATGGAAGACTGCAGAGAGCTGTGGTGTGATGGAAAGTAGCTACCTCAAGTACAGATATGGCCTACTGTCACTAGTTAGGGTTTGGGTTACTGTTGGGACAGGCCCACAGTGTTGTAATGGCAAGACCTTCGGGCTGCCTATATAAGAATATATTTTGTATTGTAAAAGGGTTGGGGGTTTTGTGTTTTTGTTGGTTGGTTGGTTATTTAATTGGCTCTTCAGTTGTTAGTAGTGTTTTGCAGACTATTAGACTGTTGTGAAAGCCTAGCTATGGTTCTGTTATTAGTGGAAGCAATCTTACTATAACCAGTAGCAGGCTTATAGAATATGCATGTAAATATCCGCAGGGATCGACAAAGAGGGAAGAGTATATTGTAAGAGAGAAATATAGAAGAGAAAAGAGATCTAAGAGAGAACATCTTAAAGCTGCATATGTGGTGCAGCAGAGCTGTGTTTTACCTTCCCCTGAGCTATAATAAAAACACAGTTTTGTGGACGTAACTTCCATCCTAGAGGTGAACCACGTTAAAATCAGTGTTATGCGATTGGTTTATGTGTTATGTTTACTTATGCATTTCTCAGTCAGCTTATGGAATTTGTTTACAGTTTAATGAATGAATGTGTTAATCAGTTCACAGCAATATAGGAGGGTAAACATAAGTTAGAGTCTTTGGCATGCTGTAGATGGTTCATTTATGCTTTGTGTAAAACAGTCTCTATTGCAGTATCGAATAGCCTTGTATGTTAAGTCTTGCACGTCAACACGAGCAACGCTAAGTGCGCTAAACCATGGAGGTAGGATATCACAGAGAGGTGATACCGCACCGGCAGAGGAGCTGCGGTGCGCGATACCGCAAGTGAAGGTCTTAGCGTTGGGCAGGAACTGCGTGTCGCATGGTGCGTGGCAACGCGATGAGGTTGGAGATATCGTGGGTCTGAGAAAGTGCGCTCAACAGAAAAGGATCGCGCGGCGGTATAGAGGAATATCTTGTGGCTAGAAGAGCTGCGGGGGGAGGAAAGCACACGATGCAAGCAGGAGATCGCGTGACGTGCAACAAGAGACTGCGCAGCTAAGAGAGCGCCGAGTCACCAGTGGGTGGCTAGAAGAGCTGCGGGGTGAGGAAAGCACACGATGCAAGCAGGAGATCGCGTGACGTGCAACAAGAGACTGCGCAGCTAAGAGAGCGCCGAGTCACCAGTGGGACTTCCACAGAACCCGGTCCAAGACACTTGAGTCCTTGGCCAACCCATTAGAGTCACTTCGGGTGAGACTTCAGGCCGCTTTTTGGTCTGTCGCTGAAAGGGCCGGTGATCTAGGGGTGTTGTTGGTTGATCATAGTAAACCCGGGTCTGCCCAAAGCAACCAACATCAGGAGAGTCAACTATCAAAGTGATCCAAATTTTAGTATCACATGGCATCTTATTTTTGTAAATGATATATATATGCATGTTAGTAAGTATAAAGTTGGACCTGGCATTGGAACAGACAACTTTGGATAATTAATGGCCTCAATGCTCTTGATAGAATGTGCTTTCAACGGTGCTGTAAAAACTCTCTAGGTTTTTGTTCACTATGATCTCACTATAAATTTTCATGGTGTTAAACAAGACCTAATTGGAGTGCAAATACTGCTACTCTTTAGTACATTTATTTTAGGAGAGTCAACTACAAACACTTGAGATCACCAATACTTGCACATGCACCAACTAGGGTTTCATGAGTCACCAAGTTGTGCATGCTCCAACTAGGGTCAAGACAAGGTATGAGATGTCCAACTAGGGTTTGGTGAGAAATCATGCAAGTCAGGAGAGTCAACTACAAACACATGAGATCACCAATACTTGCATGCACACCAACATTATTGGGAACTAAACATTATTGTGGCATGCTCCAACTAGGGTCAAGACAAGGTATGAGATGTCCAACTAGGGTTTGGTGCGTAATCATGCAAGTTAGGAGAGTGAACTACAAACACATGATCACCAATTTACTTGCATGCTCCAACTAGGGTCAAGACAAGGTCATAGATGTCCAACTAGGGTTTGGTGAGCAATCATGCAAGTTAGGAGAGTCAACTACAAACACATGAGATCACCAATACTTGCACATGCACCAACTAGGGTTTCATGAGTCACCAAGTTGTGCATGCTCCAACTAGGGTCAAGACAAGGTATGAGATGTCCAACTAGGGTTTGGTGTGTAATCATGCAAGTCATGAGACATGTGCTTTATGAGGTGGAACAAGGTAGGGTAATGTAGGGTAAGTCATGAGATGTGCTTTATGGTATGATGTTGACTTGTCGTAGGGTAATGTAGAGTATGTTATTGTGTGCACATGTTAGAATTGTATCTAGTATGTTAGTGTGTGTTATTGTGTGTAAATTAGGGTATATATGTGTTATTGTACATGTGTTAGAATTGTATGATGTTAAAACGTTAATGAGTTGATGAGTCACCAAGTTGCATGCTCTAGAATTAGGGTCTTGAGACAAGGTATGAGATGTCCAACTAGGGTTTGGTGCATAATCATGCAAGTCATGAGATGTGCTTTATGAGATGGAACAAGGTAGGGTAATGTAGGGTACAAGTCATGAGATGTGCTTTATGGTATGATGTTAACTTGTCATAGGGTAATGTAGAGTATGTTATTGTGTATACATGTCAGAATTGTATCTAGTATGTTAGTGTGTGTTACTATGTGTAAATTACGGTATATATGTTATTGTACATGAACTAGAATTGTATGATGTTAAAAAGTTGATGAGTTGATGAGTCACCAAGTTGCATGGTCTGGAATTAGGGTCTTGAGACAAGGTATGAGATGTCCAACTAGGGTTTGTGTAATCATGCAAGTCATGAGACATACATGATTTATGAGACGGAACAAGGTAGGGTAATGTAGGGTAAGTCCTGTGAGATGTGCTTTATGGTATGATGTTGACTTGTCGTAGGGTAATGTAGAGTATGTTATTGTGTGTACATGTTAGAATTGTATCTAGTATGTTAGTGTGTGTTACTGTGTGTAAATTAGGGTATATATGTTATTGTACATGTGTTAGAATTGTATGATGTTAAAAAGTTAATGAGTTGATGAGTCACCAAGTTGCATGCTCTGGAATTAGGGTCTTGAGACAAGGTATGAGATGTCCAACTAGGGTTTGGTGCGTAATCATGCAAGTCATGAGACATGTGCTTTATGAGATGGAACAAGTTTGGGTAATGTAGGGTAAGTCATGAGATGTGCTTTATGGTATGATGTTAACTTGTCATAGGGTAATGTAGAGTATGTTATTATGTACATGTTAGATTTGTAGAGTATGTTAGTGTCTGTTACTGTGTGTAAATTAGGGTATGTGTTATTGTACATGTTAGAATTGTATGATGTTAAAAAGTTGATGAGTCGTTTAAATTATTCCTTTAAGTAAATTGGAAATTCATTTAAGTTAGCACACATGCACTAACCACACATATCATGTTCCAAGACCAAGTCAACCATGATATCATGTTCCAAGAACAAGTCAACCATATATATGTATAAATTTGAAGGTCTTGCTTTATATTATATATATGTATATAGCAATAATGTTGTACAAAAATTGCCATGCCACATGGCCATAATACAAAATAGTGGATCAAAAAGTACATCTGTGTGTACACATATGAACAAAAAGATAAATCTATGTACATGCCCCCTATACATTTTTTCTAGTTATCCCCTGTTTTGCTGCCACTTCTAGAGTCTTCGGAGAAGTTGAGCTTTATTTTGCGACTACTCACTGGTGATCCCCATCACTGAACAAGAGGGACAGGTCTCATCAGTGGAGACTGTAGAAAAACCAACATTTGTACAAGTTAATTTACCAACCTTTAAAAATTCTATATACATTTGTTCAAATTCCTTGAAACCAAAATAACATTTCTACTTACTTTACGTGAGTAAGTAATCCGGGGTCCTGGTGCCTCACTTACAGCAACCCTGATTGGGTGCTCTTCTTGCACCACTTGCTCACTTTCAGGCTGCACACACACACACACACACACACACACACACACACACACACACACATATATATGCCAATGTCAACAAATATACATGTACCTTGGGGGGAGAGGGTCACCAATTTGGGTTTCTTCAAGCACCAAATCAAAGAAAGATATGTATGTACACAAACGTACAAAGAAAGCGATCTACATAAACATACCTGCCGTCTAGTCAACAGTGGGCCGCCGGTTTGGTGCTCTTCACGCACCGGTGCCTCACTAGGGGCCTGCATATAAAGTAGCATATATATATGTCAATTTCATATAAAATAGTGAATCAGAGACATATATACTACCTGGAAGGAAAATGATGAACTACCAAAGAAAGCAAAACATACATACCTGTTTGGGGGGAAGAGGTGGGTTGACAACAACCTCGCTTTGGTGCTCTTCAAGCACCACTGTCACAATAGGTTCCTACATAAAGTAACATATATGTCAAAGCAATATGTAAGTTAAAAAATGATTCTTCCAAACAAATCGAAACATAATTAAAAGCATATTTCAAATAATACCTGTGTTTGCGAATCTACCTCTGCATGAGAGGGAATAGGCTGCGAGACAATATACTCATCATGGGAAACCTGCATAAAACATGTTACATATCAAAATTATGATACATATTGAATGTTACTTGATCAATATATGTACACAAATGTACAAAGAAAGCTATCTACATAAACATACCTGCTGGCTCGTCAACGGTGGGCCACCGGTTTGGTGCTCTTCACGCACCGGTGCCTCACTAGGGGCCTGCATATAAAGTAGCATATATATGTCAATTTCATATAAAATAGTGAATCAGAGACATATATACTACCTGGAAGGAAAATTATGAACTACCAAAGAAAGAAAAACATACATACCTGTTTAGGGGGAAGAGGTGGGTTGACAACAACCTCGCTTTGGTGCTCTTCAAGCACCATTGTCACAATAGGTTCTTGCATAAAGTAACATATGTCAAAGCAATACAAGTTACAAAATTATTTTTACAAAGAAAGCGAAACATAATTAAAAGCATATTTCAAATAATACCTGTGTCTGCGAATCTACCTCTGCATGAGAGGGAATAGGCTGCGAGACAATATACTCATCATGGGCAACCTGTGTAAAACATGTTACATGTCAAAATTAGGATACATATTGAATGTTACTTGATCAAGATATGTACACAAACATACAAAGAAATCGATCTACATAAACATACCTGCTGGCTCGTCAATGGTGGGCCACCGGTTTGGTGCTCTTCACGTACCGGTGCCTCACTAGGGGCCTGCATATAAAGTAGCATATATATATGTCAATTTCATATAAAATGGTGAATCAGAGACATATATACTACCTAGAAGGAAAATTATGAACTACCAAAGAAAGCAAAACATACATACCTATTTGGGGGGAAGAGGTGGGTTGACAACAACCTCGCTTTGGTGCTCTTCAAGCACCACTGTCACAACAGGTTCCTACATAAAGGAACATATGTCAAAGCGATATGTAAGTTAAAAAATGATTTTTCCAAACAAAGAAAAACATAATTAAAAGCATATATATAATTAAAAGAATATTTCAAATAATACCCGTGTCTGCGAATCTACCTCTGCATGAGAGGGAATAGGCTGCGAGACAATATACTCTTCTTGGGAAACCTGCACAAAACATGTCAAGTATCAAAATTAGGATACATATAGAGTACATTACAATCTATAAGTTATAAATATATATAAATAAATCTGACAAATTAACAAGTATAGTTCTTACCCCTATTGGTGAAGAACCAAACCCATAGGCAATATTGACAGCCGCATCAATGTTCTCAACATTGATCGACGGACTATGCGACTGTGGTGTGCCATGGGACACCAACTGTATATTTTTTCACAAATATTGTTAGATAATTAAATAGAAATAAAGTGCAAAACAATTGAATATTTTGACATGAAACAAAATATAATATTAAAATAATGATTTTTACTTACAAAGCGAAGTAATCCATCATCTTGGAAGTCGGAAGCAGGGCCATAGCATATGCCTCCACACGATGTGCAAGGGTGTGGAGTAACACGACGCTCTGAAGACCCTACATCTCCTCTGTGATCTGTAGATGGGCCTACCGTAGAAGTGCCAGCGCCTTGGTCTACATTGCCTTGGACATCAGTCCCATGCTCAAGCAATTTCTCTGCCATGTCAAGTAATGCCTCCTGTGTATACTCAATGACAGGACCTGCAGGAGGATATACCCGAGGGGGTTTTGGTGTGCGTGGTGGGAATGGCACACGATTGGGATCTGTCCTGGCTCCTTCCCTATCTTAGGGCATCCCATGACCAACACCCTGGTTTCCTAAGAGATCGAAGTAGTTAACATGTTTCCCTAGGATGAATTTTTCATACAAATTCCTAAGGAAATAAAATGGGATGTCCCTATTCCCATGGGGGTCTTCATCGAAGACCATATACCAATGATCCATCCAATTATCCTTTATATTTGGTTCAATGCACCAGTCTATGGAAATGTGTGCTCGACTGGTGGGTGGAACCAATCCGGTGCTGGGGTCCCGAAATAATGAAAATAACTGGTCTTTAGTAATTTTAAGGGCTTTGATGTCTTTATGAGTCAATCCATCGGAGTAGTATTGCATCCTAGATTCTCTGTACAAGGTAATGTTGTACAGAGCTCCTTGGGCATCGAAAATTGTGTTTGTTATTGTGTCCAAGGCATCGGCTAAAGAATTTCTCAAATGATCCCCCCCTCTAATGGATGAGCTAAGGTGCCTCAATGATGCCAAGCGTGCAATAATCTGTTTGTTTCTATCTTGTTCCCCCTCCGGCTCTGGGTTTGGTTGTGGGTTAGGTTGTTGTGGGTTATTAGAGGGTGGGTTTTCCACATTCTGTTGTTCATTTGTGTTGTCTGTTAAGATTTAAACATAAAATTGCAAGTTAATTTACTTAGAATCATTATTTGATTGTTCACATTCAATTATTTTTTTAAATTTGTTCAAAATAATTATAAAAATAAATAAATTATGAAAAAAATTAAAGAATGGAAGGTTAAATGAAAAGGATTGAACTAGCATAAATACCTGCCATTGGAGCAATCCACCTTGGCTCCACCTCGAACTCGGCCTCGACCTCGAAAAGGTAAAACCCAAATCGCACCTGCGGTTTTTCGCTCCTCCATTTTTTCGCTCCTACGTTGTTTCGCTGTCCCGATGCTGTGAAAATGAGCTCGCGGCCTCTGTTTTATTTTTTTTTTTCTGCTTTTGAATATCGCAAGTGCGATATATCGCATATGCGATATACTTCTTTTGTGGTCCCCTTACAAAAAAAAACATGTTTTACAAAAAAATGCCTTTCAACTTCTTGAGGGTCTCCCCCCCACTTGTTCTATCCAATATTTCATTGATTTAATTTTTGGTGCATCCATACAAATGCTTTTTCTTACCAATTATCTCCACATAAAGTTATTGAATTAGAACATAAGATTAATCCCTTGTGGGATCTGGCCATATCCAACCTAGTTCTTCTTCTAATGGCTCCTTTTCCTTCATTATTCCAAAAGCATAGAAGTGGTTCCCTGTCAAAGATTCTCATGCTCTTAATAAGATCACTACAAAAAATTGCTATCCCTTGTCACAGTATGATGATTTTCAAGGGTAACAAATTCTTTACCAAGATGAAATTGTTGAATGGGATAACATCATTAGGTT
>LPNX011006018.1:34595-88314 GCA_001517045.1 Pseudotsuga menziesii
ATCAAGCTTCAATGTCATTTCATGGTGATGGTGGATATACACAATTGTACAAGAGAATCAGCTTGAGGAACAATTTATGATTTAACTTTCATTTGCTTATTATTCAAGAGAACCAAAGGTAAATTTTCCCATTCATTATTGTTTTTATGGGAAATATGAACAATTGAGAAGGAATATTGAAGCACCTTGAAGGATCAATAGTTATCAAGCAAGTTAAAGGTTTGAAAGCTTGTAATTGAGGAGAAACAAAAACAAACTATATTGAATTGATCATTGTGGTGATGGGAAATGTACGTAACCGAGGAAGAAAATCAGCAAGGAAGAAGAGACCTCAATAAGTCATCGAAGAAGAGAAAGAAAATAAAAGAATAGACATGATGAATCAGAGGCTTCTTTGGAAACTAATCCAAATCCAATTAAAAGCCATTTTTTTAAACTATAAAAAGTAAAAAATAAAAACCCACTTTTACCAAAATAATTTGGATTTCAAAATTAAATAAATTACGATGTATTTTTGAATACTCCAAATATCCTATAAATATAAAGGGTACGTAATTTATTTTTACCATTTGCTTTTTACCATTGGTGAGTTTTGGAAGTTGGCTTTAATAGCGAGAGTTTCCTCTGGTGATTTTGTAAGGGTTCTTCACCACATTGTTCTTCATTCTCCTTAGAAGAGGCAAGTATTTGTTTCTTTCCCCCTCCATGTTCACAAAATGTAATCTTGCTTCTTTTGCATTGTTTAATTCCAAGTTCCTAAAAATGTTTTTGATGGTTTAAAAGGCAAGATAGCAAGTATATTTATCTTTTGCAAAGGTAGGGTATGGAATTAACCACCCCAATAGAGGTTTTCCGCCGCATTAGGAGGTAATTTTTTTTCCCATAAGGTCTTTGGCCATCGGGTAGAGCCCCCGATGGCACTCTGTCCACAGCAGACATGCACCCAATGCTCTACAAGCCATAGGCAGAGGCACCGCGGTGCTCTGTGGGAGAAGGCTAGCAGTACCGTAGGAGGAAAAAGAGAAAAAATAAAACCCTAGTCCACCAAAAGAAAGAATTTTTCAATATTTTCTTCTTCCTTTGCAATTTATCATTTTATTTACTTTTCTTCCTTTTAACCATGAGATGTTTTCTAACTACAAAATTTGCATGTTACAGGTACATCATGGTAATTTGGAAGGAAAGGGAACATGAAGTCCTGGACAACCAGGATGGAAGTGATCCAGCCACCATTGAGGCTCCACGAAACTGCGAGCTTCTTAAGTATTTCTGGATACCTGGAATGAAAGCACATATCCGACTGCTAGAATATATCATAGATATGTGGGGTCTTGACCATGAGCATTTTGTGGTAGGAGTCCATATCCTACCTATAGAGGTTGAGGATATTTAATTTCTGACCAGTTTTCTATGAGGGGAAGCTCAGTAGTTCTATTTGGAGCATGAGGAGGAGAAGGCTCCTTGGATGATATTATTGATCAGCACTGCTCACTGGGTGTTCGAGTCCTAATCAGGGAAGCTACAGATCAATTCTTTAGTAGATCTTCCCTTGAAAATATTGGTCTATACTATCGGCAAGGTAGCAGGTACTAGGGCTTCCCACCTTACCAATAGATCACATATGCTATATGCTTTGCAATGCATGGAGCCCACTGTCTTCAACTAGTGTGAAGGCATGCTGGTGTGTCTGAAGAGTCAATTGAACAAGTGCAAAAGAGGAACACTGAAGCTATTTGGCTACGGAGCAGTGATAGTGTCCTTTGTCTTACAGCGGGTACCTCACATGAGGCCACAGGTGACCATTACCAGATTTGATCCTGAGGATCTGAGGATGCTTGCAAGGGTTACAACCATGCCTCGCCTTGGAGGTGGAGGGCCCAAAGTTAGCTACGGGTCAGGCTTCTTTCACTAGTTGAGAAACCAGTTACTTATGGTGGAGGATTATGCCTATGAGGGGGCAGAATTTTGACATGACCCGAAGTTGGTTTTACCTGATGGAGAAGTATGTGATGACCGAGGTAAGAAAAAGACATTGTATTTTTAATTTTTGCTTTATTTCATTTTTTATTTTGTAGTACTGAGATAAAAATGTTTTCATGCAGACATTGAATCTGTCTATCCAGCTGGGATGTCGCCTATTGCTAGGCGAGCAGGTACCAGGGATATGATGGTATACCGCTCCGAAGCTGAGGAAGAGCTCGAAGATCTCGAGGAGAAACTACAACACTTGACTGTGGGTATCCTTGACATGACCACTTATGAGGTACCTAGGCGTTATCTGCGCCATACTACAAGTGTATGTGTACAGTTCTCTAGGCTACTCCATAGAGTGGCCTAAGCCATTGCATGCTACCATGAGCATCATGAGGATTAGTCTGTCTTGATTTTCACTTTTTGTATATGTATTTCTGAAAGCTTCGAAGCTTCATATTTTTCCCTATGCATATGTATATTCTGAATTTTTTATGGTCCTGGACTTTCAAGGGCATTGAAAGCTAGAGATGCTTCAGCCCAAATTTTGTATCTTGGTGCTATAGTTTTTATATATATATATATAAATTATATTTACAGTTGTGTGTGCAATAAATGTGATGTGTGAAATGATCATCTACTTATGAATTTACATGTTTTGTCTATGTTTCAAATGGATTTTTAAATATGAGCAATATGCCAATCTAAGACATAGTTAGCTAGGGAATTTGCCACAGCATTTAAATGTCTTGGAATGTGTTGATATGTAACTTGCTCAAAAGACCTCTCTAACAACCTAACTCTTCTAGAAGTACGAGAAGCATGGGATTTCAGATGGTGTAGACTTGATTAAGTTGTTGGACAACTAGTTCAGAGTCTAGGTAAACCCTAATTTCCCTTACATCATTAGCTAGGGATTCCATCAACAATCCAATCACGACTTGATATTCCGGGGCGATTGTTGGTGGAGGGACCTAAAATAA
Source organism: Pseudotsuga menziesii (assembly GCA_001517045.1). Classification (NCBI taxonomy): domain Eukaryota; kingdom Viridiplantae; phylum Streptophyta; class Pinopsida; order Pinales; family Pinaceae; genus Pseudotsuga; species Pseudotsuga menziesii. The sequence continues at coordinate 37,550 of LPNX011006018.1, forward strand.
TACCCCCTAAACTCACCAGCTCACTCATAGGAGAGTACAATACCCAAGTTGCTGATGCAATTTTATGTGTATATCGATGAGCACCATCATCAAAACCAATGAAGGAATTCATTTGTCCATCAGACAAAAGACATGCATAAGTAGGGTTTTATGAAAAAACACATTTTGAATCACACAAAAGACACACTTCTCAAATATAAGACACACAACAAACTATAAATAATATTTACAAAGACCCTATGCTAGATGACCTAGGCATAATATCTTTTGAGGTATAGCCCATTTCGGGGCTCTCCCAAAGGTATCCTGTCGTAATCAACCAATTCATATGCCCCTTTCTCTAAAACGCGACTGACAATATAGGGCCCATGCCACATAGACTCAAATTTGCCTGCCTCCATCTTGTCATGCTTCTGGTCATAAGTCAAGACCAGGTCTCCTTCATTGAAGGAACAGGGTTGGACAATCATGTCATATTGAACTTTCATTATTCGTTCATGTGCCTCATTAGCTAAGGCAACATCACGTCGAGTTTCATCAAGTTGGTTTAGATACCATTAGAGGAATTTTGGGGTCTAAAATGGGCCTCCTAAGGAAAATAATAAAATAATAGTTAAAATAGTAAAATAATAGTTAAAATAATAAAATAATATTGATAAATTTTGGAGGAAGAAAGAAAAAAACTACTTTTTGTGTTCGTATTTTCGACATATCTCCCTATGTTTTTACTCAAATTTCGATCGGGAGAGCTCATTGATGTCATCATCACATTTTTTCAGGTATTTATTGTTTTTGGGGTAGCGGGGTCCGTCAAAAGTATGCAGTGTGGGTACTCGTTGGATGCGGAATCAAATTCCGCATCCAACGAGCTCTCCCGATTGAAATTTGAGTAAAAACACAATGAGATATGTCGAAAATATGAACAAAAAAAGTAGTTTTTTTTAATGACTAATATGTCAATTCAACCATTATGGTTGACTTATTTTATTGAAATTCTATTGGTTCTTGAATTCCAACTCACAAAAACTTATTTTGGCACGTTTTCTTATAAGGCCCATTTTAGACCCCAAATTTCCTCTAATGAAGAATCTTTCTTCATCTATAGTAGTGTTGGGTAATAGTTCCACAACAATATTTAAAGAAGGGATTTCACGCTCTATCGAGAGAGTGGCTTCCAGCCTATATACTAATTGGAAAGGTGTAAAACCGTTGGAAGTTTTGATAGTAGTCCTATAGGCCCAGAGTGCAGAGAAAATTTGTAAATGCCAATTTGACTTGGATTTCCCTACCATCTGTTGAAGCATTGTTTTTAATACTTTGTTTATAGCCTCAACCTGGCCGTTGGCCTAAGGATAGTATGGTGTAGAGTTATCGTGCTGAAACCCTAATTTTACACTGAGCTCTGCCATCATTTTGTTTTGAAAATGTGATCCATGATCGGTCACGATGGCCCTAGGAATCTCGAATCTCGCAATGATATGGTTGAATAAGAACAGTGCAGCAGTCTTACCGTCTTTGGCATATGTGGGAATTTCCTCAGCTCATTTTGTAAAATAGTCCAGAGCCACAATAATGTATACATGCCCCCCAACTGAGGTAGGTCTATAGTGCAGGAAGTCTATGCCCCATTTTTCAAAGGGGCCAACTGCTACAATGGGATGGAGTGGATCTGGATGTGTACATTTCTTGGAAGTGAACATTTGACATGGTGGGAATTTCTTGACTATTTCAATGCAATCTTTGAAAATAGAAGGCCAAAAATACCCGGCATGCAAGATTTTCTGGGCAGTAGCCAACCTAGAGAGATGACTGCCACAAGCTCCAGCATGGCAATCATTTAAAACTAACTCAGCCTCCTCATGTGTAAGGAAACATTGTAAGATGGAGTCAACACCACGGCGGTATAGGGTATCATTCAAGATAAGATAACTTTTGGCAAACCTAGAGACTCTCGAAATGACATTTTCAAGATACAACAACTCGAAGATGAGATCCTAGAGGATTATCTCGAAAGGTTTAATTATGTATTACACAAGTCTAAATAATGTACAATACTTTTATTTTATCGACGCGTATAATGGGTACTATAAAATCCTAAAAGCATCTGAGTATCAAGATAAGACTACTTTTACTTGTCCCTGGGGAACATATTCCTATAGAGTTTTCCCTGTGGCATGTGTAATGCACCTGCCATCTTTCAACGTGTAGTCTTAGGAATTCAGTGTTGATATTATACATGACTGCATAGAAGTGTACATGGATGATTCTACAGCTTATGGTAACACCTTTCAAGAGGCCCTTGGTAACCTTGAAAAGGTTCTTGTCCGATGTCAAGAGACAAACCTAGCCCTTAGCCATGAAAAATGTAAAATGTTATTAACAGAGGGTATAGTTTTGGGACATCATGTCTCTTCTCAAGGAATCAAGGTAGACCCTGCCAAGATAGAAGTAATTGTTAATATTCCCTCTCCCAAACTCAAAAGGAGGTAAGGAGCTTTCTTGGCCATGCAGGCTACTACCGACATTTTATTGAAAATTTTACTAAAATAGATGCACCAATGTTCAAGTTGCTTATAAAAGATGCAGAATTCCAATGGACCGAATTCTATCAACATGCTTTTAAGACCTTAAAAGCAAAGCTATCAGTGGCACCAATACTTAGGGGTCTTGATTTGTCCCTTCCTTTCCATATATCCACTGATGCTTCTGACATGGCCATAGGAGGGGTCCTAGGTCAAAAACAAGACCAAGAAACATATGCCATTTACTTTGTTAGCATGAATTTGACTCCTGCCAAATTAAATTACATTATTACTGAAAAAGAGTTTTTGGAAGTAATCTATGCTATCAAAAAAATTCGTCATTACATTACAAGATATGAATTTTTTGTACACACATACCACTCCACCATTATATTCCTAATGAACAAACCAATTACCTATGGCAGGGTAACCCAGTGGATTCTTCTATTACAAGAGTTTAACATCATCGTCGTTGATCGACCTGGTCGAGAGAAATTGGTAGCATATTTCCTGTCTCGTATTCAACATGATGACAGTGCTAGACCTGTTGATAATAATTTTCTCGTCGAACATCCTTTTTTTTTGTCTGTTCAAACCCCTTTGTTTGCAGACATCACTAATTATTTAGCAACTGGGAAGTTACCAAACCACCTGTCCCCACACGAGAAACGTCGAGTTATAGTCTAGAGTTCTAACTACTCTTGGGTTGAAAATGACCTTTTTCATACTATCCCAGATCTTATTATCAGAAAATGTGTGCGGGAGGATGAGATGGCATGAATCCTCCACTCATGCCATGATGGGCCATGTGGTGGACACTTTTCTGACAAGCGGACAACATACAAAGTGTTGCGCTCTGGATATTACTAGCCAAAAAATTTCAAAGATGCTTCCAAGTATGTTAGAGGATGTAACAGTTGTCAAAGAATGGGTAGGTCTTCGTCAGCTAATGAGATTCCCTTACATCCTCGGGTCATGATTGATCCTTTTGAAAAATAGGCTCTTGATTTTGTAGGACCAATCTCTTGCATGTCCTGCAAAAAGAAGTATATCTTAGTTTGCATGGACTACATCACTAAATGGGTGGAATCTAAAGCTTTATTTCGAGCCACAGACAAATCTGTGGTAGAATTTATATATGAATAAATATTTACCCGATTTAGTGTGCCTAGGGAAATTGTCACTGACCAAGGATCCCAATTCACCTCCAAATTAATGAAAGAACTTACTGAAAAGTATGGAACCAGACATTGTAAATATTCACCATACCACCCATAGGATAATCGTAAGGTAGAAATGACAAACCAAGTATTCGAATCTATCCTAACCAAAACCATTTAGTTGCATGCTAAGGACTAGGTAGATAGACTCCTAGAGGCCCTGTGGGCTTATTGAATAACATGGAGGAATACTACCGAAAATACACCCTATGAGCTGGTATATGGGAAACAAGTTCTTTTCCCCATCGAATTCCAAGTAAATACTTTTCGTATCGATGCACAGTTAGGGATGAATTTGGAAGAAGCATAGAAACACCGAATTTTATAGATCAATGAGTTAGATGATATTAGACAATATGCACTCCAAATGACAATGTTAATACAAAATCAGCGTAAGAAATGGCATGATAAATTTATTAAACAGAAGTAGTTCAAAACCGGGGATTGGGCACTACTATTTGATTCAAGGTATACAAATTTCAAAGGAAACTTAACTACCCGTTGGATGGGTCCATATGAAATAGTTACAACTTTTGACAATGGGTCAGCTTTCGGCAGACTCTTTTTGAAATATTTATATGACTCTATGATATAAAAAAAATAGTTGTCCTTTAAAACCATATACCATCCCAATCCATAATAAGGATTTCAGAGCTGCTCCCCCATCCACTCACTCATAGGCAATAAAATGTCGGAAATCAATAGGGAGTGGAAGTTTGGGACAATAGCCTCTGATGCAAAAAAGGGTTCAAGAGGCTAACCTATCAGGGTAATGAACAGGCTCACTAGAAGTGGGTACCAGTTTGTGCTATGACCAAGTAAAATTGATGGGATACTGAACATGCCTGACTAATAGAGGGGAATCTTCCTAGAAAAGGACAAACTTGTTTTAAAAAAAATTGTGTAAATCTGTATATGGGTCTGTTTCATGTTATAATTGCTACGGGTCTAATTGAAAATAATCATATATGGTTGAACTTAATTAAATGAACTTCATCATTTAGCCATGGGAGAATATCCTCAAGACTATCTTCAGACCAATTGTCTAATCTTCATGTGATCAAAGATATTTATCTTACTAGGTGGGGTCATATGTTTACCATCTCTAGGGTATTAAATGTGAAATTCGGTTGGATTTCTCTAGGCACTGTGATTCTTGTGCACTAGGGAGATCTGACTGAGTTTCTATGGATGTCAATAGCAAGGAAAGTTAAATTAGTGAATGTAATCTCATCATTAACATAGGGGTCATTGTGGTTTTATCTGAGAGTTTATGATAGTAAAAGAATATAATTTTTTTTGTTATGAATCAAACTGACTCAGAGGGATTGTTTTCATTTTATGTTCACTTGTCAATCAATCAAGGTATTTATCCTAAATAATCTTATGAAGTAATTTTGTTTCCACACGAAAGACAAAAGTAACCTATAGGCATACCAATTTTTTTTTTGGTTCATCTTAATAAAAAGGACAATAGATTGAAGAAGCTTATCAGCTAAAATGTTTCAAGAGGAAGAAGGTGTCTGATAACTTAGCAACTCGAATGCCCAGCTACTGGACCACTATTCCAATTTAGAGTTTGAAGCACAACTAGCAACATCCATATCTTCACTCATTTTCTTCGTTGTAGTTATATTAATATGATTTTTGAAACAATAATAGAATTAGAAGCTTCATTTATGCAGACTTGAAGAAGATCTTATCCAGAGCTTTAGAAATATTATGTACAATCAGAGGTCAGGAAGCACATTTTGTTAAAAGTCAAAGGCTTGTTAAAAGAAAGGGTTGAATGAACGTCTGAATGAATGATCAAATGAAGTGTCGAATGAATATCTAAATGAAACTATAACCCTGTAACAACACTGTTGAATATGACAAGGTATACAGTTTTCAAATTTTGATTATGAAATGATGAATCTAATTGTTAATCATATCGAAAATGATCAGTATCATCTCTGCACCTGTGGAGGAACTACAATATTTTATACATTTATCATTCTCTATTCATATCGACTTCACAAACAATTGGCTAATTCGGATGTTCTTGCATAAACATATTCTTCAAAAAAACTGCATAACTTCTCCGCTCTTGGCCATACAATTCTATTCCTTATTTGATCCGAATCAATCTGTATGTAGGGACTTATTATTTTATTTTTTGGAGCAACTAAGGATATCATGATTTTGAATAGGCCTCATTCTACGAGTTCATGATGATGAATGCTTTCTATCTTCAATGTGCCCAAAGTTTATAACTTTGGACATTAGTTGAAGATTTGACATAATTAATACGATTTTATCATATGCATATTTTCTTATTATGATCTATGATTTAAATTTAAATGATGATTTGGTCATTTGAATGTGTCGGATTCTAGCCTACAGTTATTCATCCATTCATCCAAGCCCTATTTTAGAACTGATTATGTATTCATCTTCTAATTTCATTTTCACTTTCTCTCCTCCATTCTTAGTTATTTTTTTCGGCCACATCCCCTATTCCATTTACCTCTGTCAGCATGCCTACCCGCCATGAGCCCAAAAGCTACCAAGATTTTCTTCAGATCCCCGAGTTACGGGTGTGTCGCAAACTGTTCCTCCAGGCGGGTTGGGGCCCATTTCTTCCCCTTTTCTAGGGCCACGACGATGAGATTTGGTTGTTATTTTCGAACAGATTTTTGATGGCAAGGTGGTTTGGGTTGGTTCTATTATCTTTCCAGTAACCGAAGAATTTATAGTTGTGGCTATGAAGCTCCCTCGGAAGGGCATTTGGTGGCACAAGCATATTTTCCTCCCTCGGTCGATGCATGATTTCTCCCTCAAGGCCAATTACCAGCACGTCGTGGGAACAAAAGGGTTCCATCGAGAATGGGTTAAGGTGGAGTACTTGGACCCCTTATCCCGTTATCATCCATATTGTCACCTGTGAAGGTAAGTTCATAGTCTTCAAGGCTTGTCATCTCCAGTTGCTCGCTCATTTTGTTTTTAATCAGACTATCAATCTTCCATTTTATTTCATGCAAAGTCTCGAGAAAATGTTAAGCCAAGTTAAAAAGAACACTGTCAATCCTTCTGGAAGCCTGTATCACCATGGCCTCATCAAAATTTTAATTATCCATCAACTGAAGGAAACCAGGAAAACTTGGGAAAATTTCGTGTTTGAAGTTTTGAATCCACATCTGGTCAATAAGCCCCATGCCAAAGTCTTTGCCTCTGCTTCTCGCAAATTCCTTTGGTCTCATACTTGTGATGGTGAACCTAGCTAGACCTTTGTCAGAGCGGGGAGAGATACTTAGTCTATGAAATTTGATGAGTCCATCTCAGGAACAAAGCAGCTTAGCCACTCTTCTTCCTCTTCTAAGCTTGTTCATAAGGATGTGACAATTAAACCCCCACTCTTCTCACAGATACCCACTAAGCGTAGAGGGGTGAATCACGTTCAACCCATCATTCAGACAACCAATTTAGACATTCCCAATGCTCAACCAAACAAAATTGTTCCTGATGTGTCTGCCCCTGCATTGTATGATGTCTCTGCTGACCTGCCTGAAGCTTCCATCCTTGAAATTCCTCCTACTCTCCCTCTATCCAAGGATTGTGAAAAACCAACCACCTCTGCTGACCCCCAAAAAAATTCAAGAGGGTTGGGCTCTCATAAGAATGTTGAGCACCCTACAAAACCATTCACTCCAAGCCACCAGATAGTGGATAAATTAACACAAGATGTGGCATTATTGACAGATTTAAATCAGAAATATGTTAACTTAATTACCGGGCTTCGTCAAGAGAATACAAAATTGCGTCTTCAAGTGAAAAGTGTCGAAGATGACAATAAAGCCATCAAGTCTTCTCATGACACTCTCTGGAATAGATACGATACCTTGAAGGCCCAATCTAAGAGGTCTAAACCCAAGTCCACTTCACCCTCCTTGAAGTTGAAGGCAACTGCTGTCGCAGCTCAACCTTCTTCCTGATTTCTTTTCCTTTTTGCTCAGTGGGATTTGGCATATCCTCGGTTTGGGGGAGTGTTGATGCCCAATTTTGTCATCATTTTGGATCTATAATCATGCTATGTTGGTACTATTTTTGTCATTTCTAGTATATCAAGCTCATATATTTCACCATTCAGATACTAGTATTGACTCAGGTATCCATCTTGGACACTCATATGGTTTTCCTATAAGTTTTCATCGAATTGTCATTTTTTATGGCAAATTAACATCAAATTAACATTGCTAAATCCATTGGGCATATAGTTTTGCTGCTACAGACTATAGTTTTCATTTGGACGATCATTCAGACTCTCATTCGCATATGGACGGTCATTTGATGTTAGAATTTCATCATTAAGCTAGCATTATATTAGGATCTTTACTGAGAGAATAACAAGCATAGCAATCAAACACAAGAGACAATTAACACAGTGTTTATCCTCGGGGAAACCATAAATGGTGTAACCCCCACAACTTCCTCAGAGATAGAATCAACACCAAAATAGAAAAGCCCCAAAACAGTAAGTGATCTCCCGATAGTAGTAACCTTCTTCTTGTCTAGCCCCAACGTCTTCTCCTTCCTCAAATATGCATTACACTTGAGTGTGTATAAGTTGTGTGATAAATAGAGACTCCAGTTCTCTATTTATACTAATCCCGACATGACTAAAACCCTACCAGGTCCGACCTCTACTAGGAGAGTCTAATAACCCTAGTGCCTTGGGACTGCGGGGACTTTAACCCTTAGACAATAGGAGGGTTACCCATAATGACTTGACATGACTTGTTTACATGATAGACCTTCCCGACAGGAACATCGAGGCATGACATAACTCAAGTACATCCTGAATAAACATCAGATTACAATATATAAGAAATACAAGTGAAATACATTCCGAAGTTACATATACATCAACACTCCCTCTTAACTAGGAAGGTATTCTTTCGACACAATTTTCAACACAAGTCTTCTTCTCTGTATCTTTTGGATCATCATTGATTCCTCGTCATCTTCAAGTCTTCTTCATCTTCAATTCATCTTCATCTTCAAGTCATCTTCATCATCATATCTGGATCATCACTCGATCTGGATCATCATGGGACATCATCACCTGCTCTGGATCCTCACTCGATCTGGATCATCACTGGGCATCATCACTGGATCTGGATCATCACTGGATATGGATCATCACTCGATCTAGATCTGGATCATCATCACTCGATTAGGATCATCACTGGCATCATCATAGGTGTTATCTCTTGATTCTTCTCGTCATAGGAACCTCTACAGAGCCAGTCCTTTTTCATACTGCATGTATCATCTTAGATCTAGTCCTTTTTCATACTAGATGAGGCATCACAGATTTGGTCCTTTTTCATACCAGATAAGGCATCATAGAGCTGGTCCTTTTTCATACCAGATGTGGAATCTACTCAGACCTAGTCCTTTTTCATACTAGATGAACCTTCTCAGAGCTAGTCCTTTTTCATAATAGATGAGGCATCACAGAGCTGGTCCTTTTTCATACCAGATGAGGCATCATAGAGCTGGTCCTTTTTCATACCAGATGTGGAAGCTACTCAGAGCTAGTCCTTTTTCATACTAGATGAGCCTTCTCAGAGCTAGTCCTTTTTCATACTAGATGAGGCATCACAGAGTTGGTCATTTTTCATACTAGATGAGGCATCACAGAGCTAGTCCTTTTTCATACCAGATGTGGCAGCTACTCAGAGATAGTCCTTTTTCATACTAGATGAGTCTTCACAGAGCTAGCCCTTTTTCATGCTAGATGTGCCATCTACACAGAGATAGTCCTTTTTCATACTAGATGTGTCTTCACAGAGACAACCCTTTTTCATGCTGGATGTGCCATCTACACAGAGATAGCCCTTTTTCATACTAGATGTGTCTTCACAGAGCCAACCCTTTTTCATGCTGGGTGTGGCATCCACATATACCTGACAATGGAAGGAACCAATCATCTCACCATGTCACAGCTCTTACATCTGACCATGGAAGGAACTAATCCTCTCACCATGTCAGAATGGCACATCACTTACATCTGATCATGGAAGGAACCAATCCTCTCACCATGTCAGAATGGCACAACACGGACACATCACTCCCTCTTGGGAGGAACCTCAATTTGGAGAACACCAAACTTCTCCCTGAAGTAATCAAACTTCACCCTAGCCAATGGCTTAGTCAACACATCAGCTATCTGTTCATCCGTTGCAACATACTGGAGCTTCACTGCTCCTCTATGCCCTGATATAGTGATACTTGATCTCAATATGCTTCGACTTGTCATGGAATACTGGATTCTCTGACAACTTTACACAACTTTGGTTGTCACAGTATATACAAGTAGCATCTAACTGGAGATCAAATAAATTAGATAGTAGCTTCCTCAGCCATACTACCTCACAACTAGCTGAACAGGCTGCAACATACTCTGCTTCAGCTGTACTCAATGCCACATAGGATTGCTTCATGCTAAACCATGAGATCACACCTGATCCCATACTGAAGCAACACCCTGAAGTGCTCTTCCTATCGATGGCATTTCCTGCCCAATATGAATCAACATAACCCTCCAGGTTAATCCTTTGATCAGCCTTATACTTGATCCCATAATCAACCGTACCATTTAGGTACCTCAGAATATGCTTTGCAGTAGTCAAGTGAACATGTCTCGGATCTATCAAGTATTGGCTCAAGGTGTTCATAGCAAAGCAAATATCTGGTCTCGTGTTTGTCAAGTACATCAAAGACCCAATCATCTGACGATACATCATGGCATCAACTGTCTTTGATGAAGCATCACTTAATAGCTTCAGGTTTGATGCCATAGGTGTGGTTAATGCCTTGCAGTCCATCATCCCAAATCTCTTCAGGATCTGTACTGCATACATTCCTTGTCCAATAAATATTCCATTAGTAGTCGTCCACACCTCCATACCTAGGAAATAATGCATCATTCCCAAGTCCTTCATCTCAAACTCAGCAGCAATCTTTCTCTTTGTATTAGCAATCAACCCATCCATACCTATCACAAACAGAGCATCTACGTATAGTAGAAGTATCACCGGGTTGCCATCTTCCACCTTGTAGTAAAGGTTGGAATCTGCTTTACTCTTGGTAAATCCCAAACTGGATAGAAAGCTGTCAATTTTTCCGTACCATGTCCTGGGTGCTTGTTTCAAACCGTACAAGGATTTCTTCAGTCTACACACATGAGACTCCCTGTCATGTGTCTCGAAACTGAGTGGCTGCTCCACATACACTTCCTCTTCTACTACACCATTCAAGAAAGCAGTCTTGACATCCATTTGGTGTATCTTCCATTTCATCACTGCAGCCAGAGCAAGTACTGATCTGATGGAAGTGTATCTGGCAACAGGTGCAAAGTTTTCTTCATAGTCTATTCCTTCTTTCTGAGAGAAACCCTGAGCCACAAATCTTTCCTTATACTTCTCAATGCTACTGTTTGCAGCATGCTTGATCTTGCAGATCCATTTGGAAGTTACAACTGACTTCCCTTATAGTCTTGGGACAACATCCCAAACATCATTCTTCATGATCGATTGATACTCTTCGATCATCGCATCCTTCCATTCTTTCCGTTCTGCCGCTTCTTCATATTTGGAAGGTTATTTATCAATGAAGTCACATAGTAAAGCTACATAACTGGAACAGGATCTAGTCCTCCTTCTTTCTATGAGATTCTCTTCTGGAACCCCATATCTTTCCGCACCTTGGATAATCTCTCGTACCCAAGTAGGTTTCCTCTTGTGAGGATTCTTCTCCTGTGGTGGATCTACAGGTCTTTGTGGTTCTTCAAATTCTCTATCTTCTTCTTGAGTTTCTTCATTCACAATTGTATCATGAATTCTGGGAGCTTCTGCTTCTTCAGGTTCTTCAGCAGGTTTCTTTCTGGATTTGATGTAGGCTGAATCTTCATCAAATGTTACATCCTTGCTGATGTCAATATTTTTGAACCTTGGGAAGTATATTCTGTAAGCCTTCGAGCTTTCAGAGTATCCCACAAATATACCCTTCTTTCCTGAAGGATTTAATTTTTTTCTCTTCTCTTTTGGAATGTGTATGTACATAGGACAACCGAATATTCTGAGATGGTTGACTTCTGGTTTCTTGCCAGAGAAGACTTCTTCAGGAGTATTGTTCTCGAGTACTCTATGTGGAGTACGGTTCTTTACATACACTGCTGTTCTGGCTGCTTTTTCCCAAACATGCATAGGAAGATATTGATCATGAAGCATAGCTCTTGCAGCTCCCATGATAGTTCTATTCTTCCTCTCTGCAATCCCATTATGTTGTGGATTGTAAGGAGTGGACAACTCCCTCTTAATCCCTGAGTCCTTACATAGTTCCTTGAACTCATTTGAAATGAATTCTCCACCATTGTTTGATCAAAAAGTCTTGATCTTCTTTTCAGTATGGTTCTCGATCAAGGCTTTGAATTCCTTGAACTTGCTAAACACTTCATATTTATTCTTCATGAACTAAATCCATGTCTTCCTACAAAATTCATCAATAAAATAAACATATTACACATACCCGCTTAGTGAGCTTGATGACATTGGTCCGCATACATCGGAATGGATGATTTCCAAGATTCCTTTTTCTTTGCTCTCGCTACTTGGAAATGTCTTCTTTGTGTTCTTTCCTTTCATACATCCTCTGCAGAACCCTTCTTGTTTTTCTTGAATTTCTGGAAGACCTTCAACAGCTTTGCTTGCAAGTGGTAGTGCCTTGTAATGTGCATGTGTAAGCCTTCTATGCCAAAGTTCATTTGGTTATACTGTGTCATGAACCAATGCTTGATCTGGTTTTCCCTTCAGCTTGTATAGACCTCCTTCTTGTTCTCCAATCACTATTGCATCATCAAAAGTATTTCCCTTTGGCCACATAAGAAATTGGCCATCTACAAAAGCAACCCTCATTCCTTTTGCATCCAATGCAGATATGGAGAGGAGGTTCTTCTTTAGTCCTAGAAAAAATAATACATTCTTCATCTTCAAATACTTTCCAGACTCTATTTTATAGAAGGATTCACCACTACCTTTTATTGGATATTGGTAGTCATCCCCAAGTTTCACCTTGTGAGGTGACTCATGTTCAAATAGCTTCACAAATGATTCTTTGAATCCCGTCATGTGCTTGGAAGCACCGCTGTCTATATGCCAATCATTGCTTCCATGTGAAACAGTTCCTGTGAGAGTAGAGATTAGAACATATTCATCCTCACTTGAAGAGTCATTACTCTCTTGTTTGATTCTCTTTATGTAAGGTTCATCATCCTCTGCAGTATGGGCATGATGTCTTCTCTTGTTTCCCTTCTTCTTTATATTTCTTTTTTTAGGGAATAATTTGGATATGTGACCTTTCTCATCACATGTGTAACATCTAATAGTATTCAGTTCTTTTCTAGAGTGTGAGATATTACCTTTGGACTGATAATTCCTCCTCTTGTTTTTCTTGGAGTGAACTATGAGAGCTTGATCTTCACTACCCATCTTCTCTTCTCGAGCTGCTATCCGAGCTTCTTCTTGAGAGCATTCTTCCCATAGTCTACTGAACTTGACTAACTTATTTCTGGCATAGATTCCTTGAATGAAAGAGTCCCATGATCTAGGGAGACCATTCAAGGTGGTCATCACAATCTCTGCATTTTCCACTTCTTCATCTACTACTTCTAGCTGCTCCTTGATATGAGAAACCCTTGTAAAGTAAGACTGAATAGTCTCAGCATTCTGGATCTTCACATTCTTCAATTGGTTTCTCAAAGTTATCTTCCTTTTTATGTTCTTCCCTTCAAACAATTTGGTTAGGGCATCAAACATAGCTTTAAGTGTCTTGAGGGAGGACACCTGTGGTATGAGATGATCCTTGATAGAATCAGCAATGATTCTCGTTCCCATAACCAACTTCTTCTTATGCAAGGCCTTAGCCTCATCTCCCTCTAGAACTGGAACCTCCTCATTGATATAGGAGTCCAACTCATTCTCTTCCAGGACTAGGGACATCCTATACTTCCAAGCTCGGAAGTTATCAGCTCCCTCAAGATTTTCATCAAGCTTGGTATGATGAGACATCTTAAATTGAGAACCTCAAATGGAAATACAAAATATTTATATCCTACTAGGTCAAGATGTCGAATCTGGATTTGGAGCTGAAATCCTGTAGTGCTGGTTCAGTAGCAAATTAGGGTTTTGCTTTTCCAGAGATCTGTCCACCCAAATGCCTTGAAATTTATCCTTAACTTCAATTTTGGGGAGGAGATCCAGGCTTGGGCTCACTGAAAAATTCCTCTTCTGTGAAAATCCCTAATTTTCGGTAGCAGTGTCGGGTCCAAAACTGAAAAACCTCAGAATTGGATTCTACTTCGACAGAAATATGCGCCCTAAGGAGGAGAGTTATTCCACCTTACTGTTGCTGAAAATCTGTGGAGGAAGATCCACAAACTAGGAAGCCCTAGTTCCCGCAGCTGCACAGTGTCTTCTTCTCAGGTTAGCTCTGATACCATGTTAGAATTTCATCATTAAGCTAGCATTATATTAGGATATTTACTGAGAGAATAACAAGTACAACAATCAAACAAAAGAGACAATGAACACAATGTTTATCCTTGGGGAAACCATAAATGGTGAAAACCCTGCAACTTCCTCAGAGATAGAATCAACACCAAAATAGAAAAGCCCCAAAACAGTAAGTGATCTCCCGACAGCAGTAACCTTCTTCTTGTCTAGCCCCAGTGTCTTCTCCTTCCTCAACTATGCACTACACTTGAGTGTGTATAAGTTGTGTGATAAATAGAGACTCCAGTTTTCTATTTATACTAATCCCGACATGACTAAAACCCTACTAGGGTCGACCTCTACTAGGAGATTCTAATAACCCTAGTGCCCCGGGATTGCGGGGACTTTAACCCTTAGACAATAGGAGGGTTACCCACAATGACTTGACATGAATTGTTTACATGATAGACCTTCCCGATAGGAACATCGGGGCATGACATAACTCAAGTACATCCCGGAATAAACATCGGGTTACAATATATAACAAATACAAGTGAAATACATTCCAAAGTTACATATACATCAACATTTGATCCATCATTTGCAATTGGATATTTGTTTGTTTTCCTACATATTTCACCATTCAGATACCAGTATTGACTCAGTTTTGATACTATAGACTATAGTTCTCATTTGGACGATCATTCGGACTCTCATTCGCATATGGACGGTCATTTGATCCATGGTTTGCACTTGGAGATTTGTTTATTTTCCTACCAAGATGTATTCATGGCACAAATGGAAACATAGGTTTTGTTTCCCACCTGGCACACATGGTTCATGAGCTTCTTCCTGCAAATATTTGCTCTATATCTCGTCCAAGCATCCACCTATTCTGCTGCGCAAATCTAGGAAATTGATATGTACGATTTGGGGAAAAATGGCATGTTCAGTTCAGATCATCAATGAAGTCATTTTCAGTCCTTAAGACACTCTATTATTAGAGAGGTTGACCACTAAAAGGGTTGATCCTCTCTCTATTGTAAAAAACTATATAAAGAAATATTGGGTTGTGGAAAATACGCCTTCATATACTTTGAAAGTTTGCTTCCAGTTAATACAAAGACTTTGCTCAGTTTTGTTATCTCGTTTTCCATTTTATGGTTGGTGATTGAATAGTGTAGGATCATCCACTGTCTCTTGAGAGGGACCCTCAATGACAACGACTTCGTTTATGCATATGTTATGATTTCTTTCTATCGTACAACTAAGTAATTTTATTGTGCAATGCTTTAGAAATTGTTTTCCTGTAGATATTGTTTAATTGTTTGTGTGAATGTAATCTAAATTGTACATCTCTGCCATACCTTCTATCATACTCACTAGGATTTCAGATTGTCAATATCGCCTTTTGCATTTCATTTGTAGCTAGCTAGGGTTTGAATTCATTTTTGTTCTGTATTTAGCTAGGATTTGAATTTGTTCTTAGTATTTCATGTTAAATTCATACTAATATACAGATTGTTTATAGCCACGGTTAAATCCATTTGTATTTCAATTCCATTTAGTCATTGTGTAGTAGGAAATAGATTTCGATTTACATACCAGTAGTATAGCTGCCCTTTAATTTATAATACAACAACTTATAATTCACTTTCATTCATGAAATAGTAAAAGTCTGCTTAATTTAAAATGGAACGGTTTTCTTCTTTTCATTAGAAGTTCGACTAAATGGCATAGTGGCTAGTAATTTTATTAAGAAGTAAAGTAGTGTTGTCTTGGTTTCCATCGAATTTAAATCTGCTTCTAAGTTAATATTTGTTTCAAGTCATTTTAGAAGAAAAATGGTTTCAGTTCATTATTGCATAAGTCTGTTTATAAGCTTTTAGTGTAGACTAGTTTTTAATATTTGTTAGATAGGTTTAGTGATAGGTTTAAGATCCTTAAATAGGACTAGAAGTTTGTTTATATTATAACTTTGATTCCTCATAGTATTTTATGTTCTGGTTATGCAGTAGACAAGCAGAAGTAGAATAAATTTGGGAATTCCTTTTTTATTTCTTATCAGTAGAAGTGGGATTGTTAAGATAGTGTTTCACATAGCTTTGTTTTAGGCAATATAACTAGGTTTTCATTTCAAGTAAATAGATGTCATTTGCTTAACAGATAAGTGGTAAATACAGTGATAGTTTACAATGTTTAAATTCTCTTGTAATTGGCTTATTTTCAGATTTCATATCTTTGTAGAAGTTAAAGTATATTTATTCCCTTTCTGTATCTCTGTAGCATTTGTAAATCACTTTGACACAGTCCCCAAAGACGAGTGGAATTAGATAGTTAGATAGATTTGCTTACAAATCATTTCATTAGAGTAAATTTGAGGTCTAAAATGGGCCTCCTAAGGAAAATAATAAAATAATAGTTAAAATAATAAAATAATATTTATTAATTTTGGAGGAAGAAAGAAAAAAACTACTTTTTTTGTTCGTATTTTTGACATATATCGTAGTGTTTTACTCAAATTTTGAGCGAGAGGGATAGTTGGATGCGGAATTATATTCCACATCCAACAAGTACCCACAGTGCATAATTTTGACGGACCGCACTTCCCCAAAAACAAGAAATACCTGAAAAACGTGATGATGACATCATCATCACATTTTTTCAGGTATTTTTTGTTTTTGGGGCAGCATAGTCCATCAAAAGTATGTATTGTGGGTAGTCGTTGGAGGCGGAATTTAATTCCGCATCCAATGATCCCTTCCACTCGAAATTTGAGTAAAAACACAGTGTGATATGTCGAAAATACGAACAAAAAAGTAGTTTTTTTATGACAAATATGTCAAGTCCACCATTATGGTTGACTTATTTTATTGAAATTTTATTGGTTCTTGAATTCCAACTCACAAGATATTATTGTTGGCTCATTTTCTTATAAGGCCCATTTTAGACCCCAAATTTCCCCTAATGACTCTTTTTGAAGTATTAGTTGTTAGAGTAGCAATTCATTTTGTCTTCTTGAATTTGTAATTAATTATTGAAATGAATTTCATCAATTACTTAGTTAGTGTACTTCCTCAGAGTAGCATAATCTCCTACTTTTGATAATTCCGAATTGATAAGTTAGGTTAAGCTTTACATTTAAAATCGCATTGCAATCTTTCCAAGTTGATAGGTTAGGTATGTATCGGTTTGATAAATCATAGTTTAAATACTTTTCTTTGAAAGAATCGGTTTTTCATTTTGAATGATTTCCTAGTTGTAAATCTCATTAACAAACATTCTAGTTTTCCTTCAGCCTTGGCATATATTTTACCACGACTCTAAGTATACCTAACTTGGTCGATAATTAAATATTGGAAATTTAAAAGACATAAATTATACCAATATAAATTATCAAACTATTCTTCAAAACACATGAAGGTCATTATGATTTTTTTGTGATGCCATTTGACCTTACCAATGCACCTTCCACATTTCAAAGCTTGATGATTTCTATTTTTAAATTCTTCCTCAAAAAATTATGTTAGTAATTTTTATTGATATTCGAGTCTGTAGAAAATCTTGGGAAGATAATGTACAACATCTTGACATGGTCATAAAATCATTGGACCCTAAAAAATTAAGGCTATCATGGAATGGCCAACTACTAAAACATTGAATAAGGTTAAATGATTATTAGGATTGTCAGGTTAATACCATGAGTTCGTCAAGAATTATGGTCAAATAGAAGCACCTCTAACAAGGTTTTGAAAAAGGATGAATTCTCTTGGACTCAAAAAGCAACTAAGGGTTCTGAAAAAATTTAAAGCGGATACGTGCACAACCTTGGTATAAACCACACCCAACTTCACAAAAACCTTTACTGTGTAATGTGATGTCTTAGGGCATGTCATTGGTGTAGTTTTAATGCAAGAAGGAAGGCCCCTTTCCTTTAAAACACTTAAACTAATTTATGAAAAGGAAATGTTTCCCATACTACATGAAATTAATAAATGGAACCCTTACCTAACATGAAGGCACTTCAAGGTAAGAATAGATCATGAAATTACTAAGTACTTTTTGGAATGATTATTATCTTCATAAGAGCAACAAAAATGGGTTACAAAGATTATAGGTTATGACTTATAAATTATTTACAAAAATGGAAAATAGAATGTGGTGGAAGATTCACTTTCAAGAAAATAAGATGACATAGAGGGATTATTGTGTGTTATTTCCATTATGCAATATGATTGGGTGGAAGAAGCAATGACATAGTGGAAACTAGATCAAAGAGAATGCAAGATAATTTGATAAATACAAGAATAATTTAGTTCACTAGATAAATTTGTGTTGGAATAATGTTTCACTACAGTACTAGGATCATTTATATGTATGTAATAATTCTCAACTCAAACAAAAGATCCTTTTGGAATTGCGCATTTCTCATGTATGAGGACATTTAGGGTTCTTGAAAACTTACCATAGGATAAAGAAGGATTTTTCTGAGAAGGTATTAAAATTGATGTCCAAAAGTTTGTGGAATAATGTTTGGCTTGCCAACATAACAAAGTAGAGGAAATCAAGACTCTAGGTCTTCTACAACCCTTATCCATACCTAGTCAGTATTGGGAAGAGGTATCTATGGATATTTTCACAGCCACACGTTTACCAATGTCAGAAGGAAAGATTGTCATCATGGTCATAATGCATTGACTCATAAGTTATTCCCATTTTGCTCCCTTTATCATCATTTTAAAGAAATTATAGTAGTTTCAACATTTATGGAAACAATTTAGAAGCTACATGTAATCCCCCATATTATTGTAAGTGATAGAGAACCAAATTTTCGCTAGTAATTTTTGGAAGGAAATATTTTATTGATTGGGCACTCAATTGGATCATAGCTCCTCTTACCATCCTCAATCTAATCGGAAAATTGAGATTGTGAATAAATTCCTAGAAATATATTGTCATTGTTTTTCATCTAATAAACAAACACAATGGGTCACGTGTTTACTCTTAATAGAATAATGGCACAATTTGTTCTCCATAGTTCATAAAATATGCCAAGATTTATGGCTATCATCCTCCTTCCATCACATCATCCTTGAAAGAGAAATCTATAGTTCAAGAAATGGAGGATCACATAGAGTACCAACAAGAGGTTTTCCAACTATTGAAAGATAACTTGGATAAAGCACAAAATATGATGAAATAACAAGTAAATCAGCATCATAGTGAAAGGAAATTTGAAGTGGGGGATTGGGTATTTTTGATGCCACAACCATACAATTATATGTCCCTTAAGAAGCAAAAGAAGGACAATAATTTAGAACCCAAGTACTATGGTCCCTATAAGGCATTGGAGAGGGTTGGAAGTATGAATTACAAATTGGATTTGCCTCCATCTTCATGTGTACATATAGTCTTCAATGTTTCTTTCCTAAAAAATGTTATTGGTGACAAGATCCCATTTCAAACTATTTTATCAACGATTTATGACGAAGTGAAATTGAATAATCCTTGATACAAGGATCAAGCAACTATGAAATTGACCAATTATTGAGTATGTCATAAAGTGGAAGAACTTGCTAAAAGAATTAACCACATGGGAAGATGAGTTTTTCATGCAAAAAATATAGATTTAATCAAGTGTTAAGGAAAGCACTTGTTTCAAGGGGAGGGGCATATTGATCCATATATATTGTGACATTACATTTGTATTATTATATAGTATTGGCTTTCTTGGTTGGCTAGAATTGTAATTGTACCCTGTGTGTGTGTGTGTGTGTGTGTGTGTGTGTGTGTGTGTGTGTGTGTGTGTGTGTGTGTGTGTGTGTGAGAGAGAGAGAGAGAGAGAGAGAGAGAGAGAGAGAGAGAAACTTAGCTTTAGGATAGTCTCATCTTGTCTTGTGCATTTGATACATTGTATAAAGAGGTGGATTTCTTGAAGAGGATTCTTATTCATATCCTTATTTTCGTTCTCAAGGCATTATGCTAATCTTTATTTATATTTTTATACTGTTTTAGCATTTGGTGCATAACAATCATCAATATACTCTTTGAGCCTAGCTTGTATGCACTATCTTTCATCCTCGTGAATGGTTTGTAGCCATGTATTTTGATGGAAGGTCGATGGATGGATGTGGTTTGACACACGACTTAGATTTTTAACGACTAGACATATCCTCCCACTAGAAAAAGTTCATGTTGTTGATCAGAGAATTGATCAATGGCCTAAGTCAATGATTCTCCCACCCTTGTGCACACTGTGTAGACTTGTAGTTTTATAATATATGACCATGTGCTAGGGTTGGGATATGTTTTTTAGAATTTGAATTGATCCCTTGGGTGTTTATCTTCAAGCGCCTATTTGAACATTCTTCCCCTTTTTTTCTTAGACTATACCCTTATCGTTTAGTTTCTCCTTGGTGAATTTTCTATAAAAAGTATATCTTAGCAACAATAGATGGGTTAAGAAGGTACATACTCCCCCTATCTTAGTCCTATGGGGAGTAGATGTAGTCCTGGTAAAGATCCGTCAAGATATAAACTAGCATTTGGCTAGTGTGTTGGATGATGGTTGGTAACACTTCAATGGGGAGATAAATGTTATATGCTTCCAGGATTCCATTGAGTGGCAACCTTATAATATTTGAGCATATAAATCTAGTGAAATTAACCAAAGAGATATACAATAAAAATCAAATCAGCAAGCAACTCGAAGCAGATAAGAAGAAAATAATGATGCATTTCATAAACCTAAACAAATAAAGGTGAACAATATTTAAAGGAAGGAGATTGGAATTTGGTTGCTTATCCATTATAAGAGAGTCTAATAAAGCTTTACTAGATCCAAGGACCCTTAGTTAACCATGATTACTCTCCTTAACTAAGTTACACTAACTAATGACTTCAAAACCACTAGTTTTAACATAAAGATGCTCAATTAACTGAAAGGATGAACATGCAAAAGCCTAATGAGACTCAACACCCTGGATTCAGCAAGTGGTGAGTAAGGGTTAGCACTCCATCAACTAGGGTAAAAAGGGAGTAATAAAAGAAAGGGGTTAGGTTTGCCGATTGAATCTTATTTCTCGATAAGAAAAGTCAATTAACTGAAAGGATGAACATGCAAAAGCCTAATGAAACTCAACAAAGGTGCTGATGGCTAATTTAAGGTAGGTGATAAAACACACATACATAGAGTAGACAATGAAACCCACACGAAACTCTCTTTTTATTCATCTTTTCGTTAAAACATAAAATTACATATTTATACACAACTATAATTTTCACGGTGAGTGTATTTTTCCATCGGGCTAGAGTCATTACAACCACGATGATGTATATTTCAAGGACCCATCCTCAAATTAACCATCGAGCTTAACAAACGACTTTGCAAAAAAAGATGAAATTGTGCTACATGTCACTTTGTGGCTAGTTGTTGGGCTATGCATTTCGGCCTTGTTCAGCAGAAATCCTCACGAGTCACGGTGACTCCATTTTACAACTCCACTTCTAAACTCCACAATGCTAACATGTGTTTCATGGGGACTCCTCTATCAAAACTTGTCTATTGCCTCTCGCCTAACTGGCACACTTCCACTACGCTAATATGCAGACACGTGTCATGTCTTACTTCTCCATTTGGTTTTTACCAAATACAACTTTTAGCTCCTCTGATATGGCCACTCTGATAGCCCCTCAGCATTTTCCATGTGTCTGCATTTGATTCCCTATTGGACCATATCTCTCAGGGTCCTCCCGAGCATCCCCTATTTTACCTCTAATATGGGCGCTCCAATACTAATCAGACTTTGACATTTGTCACCTCATCGTGGTTTCTAGTCAAACCTTCCACATGAACACATTGTTTATAAATCCGGCGAATGACCTCCTATGCCCACTCTCATGCTTCCATGTGTTGTCTTCTGATTTGATATTGGAGCTTCTTCATTGGGTTTCTCCATTGCACTCTTGTTCATAATTCCCATGCTTTACGTTGACATCCTCTTTGCTGCTGCCACATGTCATCACTCGATTCATTTTTAAGATAGATTTATCGAACCTTCTGAGCTCATCAATAGTTAATCGATATTTCATTTCCTCTTCAATCTTCACTCAAAAATTCTCTCGCACAACTCTGATGTGGTTCCATATGGTGACAGTCAATTGGTAGATACAAAATTAAATATTTATCAAGACTGGAAGCCGTGCAATGACTCCTATCTTCATATTGACTTCAATTAAACTTCAATGCCAATACTCTTGATAGTTTATGTACAAAATGCTTTGTGGACTAAGTTAATTGATGGCGTAGGGTAAAGTCTAACTAAAACTTACCATTCCCAACCTCTGATCAAAATTTGATTGAAAATTTGTTTTTGCAATTTTGCTATTTGAGCAATCAACCAGTGCCTGCCTAAATTAAATGGCAGATTCTGGAGCTACCCAAATTATTTAAATTACCATTTAAACAACAACAAAAATTACAGTTTCAACAATTTATGGTATGCTGGGTTTGGACTGCATGGCGTTTGGTCGTTTGATATACTGCTCCCTAATTGATGGTTGAATAACCATTTACTTAATCTGATATGATTTGACTAGGGCATCCTCAAAAAGTACAACTACAATCTCTGCAACTTACTTGAATTCTCTGGTACAAGAATTGAAAAAATAATTACTCTCAACAAATATAAATCTATAAAATAAATAAAAATAAAAAATAGGAATTTTAATTGAATTTAATATATTATAGTTTTCCACTTAGACTATTTAAAATAAGTAAAAAACATTTAATTAAATGTAAAATTTCAAACATTGCCACCGACTACAAATACACATTAAACATAACCCTGTTACTTTTTATCTTGTTTTTTATTTATTTAAAAATAAATTGACCATAGAATACTATGGGTCCACTTTTACGACCCAAAAAAGATTGATGTAAATTATTTTAAGTTTCGAAATCACTTGAAAAGAGTCGACAATAACATAATCAAATCTCAGATTGATGTAAATTATTTTGAGTTTCGAAATCACTTGAAAAGACTGGACAATAACATCATCAAATCTCCATAAATTAGGAGTGAAAATAAGGCAACTTTGACGTGGAAATAATTGCAACTTGAAGGACAACCATTGAAATTATGGGCGGGGATGCTTACCTTTATATAAAAGTCTCATTAAAAATCGGAATTCATTGAAGTGGTAAGGCGGAATAGAGAGAAATAAACCAAATTTTCTTGATGCCTTGCAATATAGAGAAATAAACCATCTTTCTTGAAACGTGCAATATTGGCAACCCAAGGGGAAGGTGAAGTGTTTCCCGATGTTCTAATATTATCTATCCATTTTTAACTTTTGAGAGGTTGTTATTCAACCTTCCAACCCATAAAGCCCAAACAAGCTTCACAATACATCCATGTTTTTGCCTTTTGGAAATGGTTTACTTTCCAAACAAACTAGGGTATACAAGTTTATTACGTGGCCATAATGTATCCATATTTTTAACTTTTGGACACTTTCTTAATGAAAGACATCATCAAATAAAAGTAATTTCGTCATTTCGTCAGTAGCCATATTACATTTATGTTAGCTTCTTTGGCTTACATTTAAATTTTTTTGGGGACATCTCTGTACTTTCCCCTATTTATTGTACAGACCCCGCTCCTTTAAATAAAATGACTAAGCATAAAATTCGCAACGATACAAACATTTGGTTTAAATAAACTGCTATCAAACATTGGTTTTAAAATGAACAAGATCTTACCCCGCTCCTTTAAATAAAATGACGAGTTATCTAAGAAGCATAAAATTCGCAACGATACCAACATTTGGTCTAAATAAACTGCTATCAAACATTGATTCTAAAATGAACAAGATCTTTCCATGGAAAACAGTAGAGGTTTTTCAGGTGTAGCTGGGGGATTGAAACATGGGGGAGGATTGGGTATATCGTCTCCATTTCCTTCCAGCATTTGAACAACCCTGCTCATGCAAGGACGATCTTTCTGGTTGTATTGAATACACCACAATCCAACTTTTGCGAGTCTCCCCGCCTTCTGCGCATCTTCTGCATCCAGTTCTACTTCTCCTCTCAATCTCTTCGCTAACTCCCCACTCTGGAGCAGCTTGAAAGCCCAATCGGGAAAGAAAAACTGGCTGGAACGGCTCTCCTTCCAATTGATGTTCTTTCTCCCCCCAACAAGCTCTAGCAAAAGCATCCCGAAACTGTAAACATCTGATTTATCCGTAACAGGGCCCATACCTTGGTCACACAATTCAGGCGCAACATATCCAGGCGTCCCTCTGCCGGCCGTCATTGATATATGGTCGTCTTCTTTCCCACAAAGTTTTGCAAGACCAAAATCAGCAACTTTTGGTGTGAAATCGGCGTCCAGTAATATGTTGTGAGGTTTGATGTCGAAGTGTATGATGCGCTTCTCGCAATCTTGGTGTAAATATGCAATTCCACGAGCAGCACCCAAAGCAATTGAATACAACTGTTCCCAACTTAATACTTGCTCCTTCTTTTCTTCAGTAAATATAAACTTCTCGAGAGATCCATTAGCCATATACTCATATACCAGAGCGCTTGTAATGCTTTCAAAACAATACCCCGACAACCGAACCAAATTGAAGTGATGCACCCATCCAATTGTGGCCACTTCGTTCATGAATTGGGTCTCGGTGTGTCTTTGCCTGTCCAGAATTTTAACAGCCACTAAAGCTCCATTCTGAAGCTTTCCTTTATACACCACACCATAACCTCCTTCTCCCAACTTTTCTGCAAAGTTGTTTGTGATCTTCTTGAGTTGAGAGTGTGTATACCTAGTTGGCATATCATAAACATATTGCTTTAGGAATTTCTCAACCTTTGAAGTAGAGCTACCAGGAGGAGGTTTTCTCCTCTTTGCATACAACGATAAGAACAGTACTAGTACTACTGCTGTCAGCACAACTCCCACGGAGCAACCTGGAGTGGAATGAAACAGATTCATATCAATGCGATCTTCGTCCAACCCAAAACATAAAATGAATGGAAACATCTTCGTCCAACCCAAAACATAAAATGAATGGAAACAAAATGCAATTCATATATTAGGTTAAAACGGAGAGACGGAATATGAAGAATTCATATTTACCTATTATAACAGCTGGCATGTTTCGATGTCCTGTATGTTGAGTACCTGCAATGTCCACAGTTATTCGTAAGAGAATATTGCATACTTTGACAAATCACGAAACTGATACAGAAGGTGAAGGATTCAGACACTTATTTGTAGAAGGCGATCTGGAAACCTACCATTGAGGGGACATTTGTCTGGATGAGATGTGCCATCGCCACAATAGCATAGAAACATTGTCCGTTTTGATATGCTATAACCACAAATCCCATTACTATTCAAACAAGCTTCACAGCCTTTTTTTCTGTTCTGGTCGACATTCCATGTGACCTCAAAACCCTGAGCTAGTAAAGTCGTATTATCAATGGGCTGCCGAGAAAAGTTCTGTTTAATTGGCAGTTGAAATACTTTACAGAAAGTCCCCTCTAAATTTAAATTGGGAGCCAAACTGTAGTACCAGTCACTGCCACATAAACTCAAATTATACGACACTGGTACTCCACTAATGTTCTCGGCAACTTGATGGCAGGGCTTCCAAAGCGTGAGATTAGTGTATGTATCGAGAACAAGAAAACGAGAGCCAGAGGTCCAGAATTGAGAGTAGTTACCTGAAAGATCACATTTACCGCCCCACACATTGTCGTTAACAATGGTCAATATTTTATATGTGCTGCTATCAACCAAGAACGAGGACTCCAATATGTGATATTGGTTTCCAGTTCCACCAATATTGATCAGAGTATGGCTCTCGTAGTCACATGACTCTAACTGAAAGTCAGGGTCACCGCAGCCGCTGCCATTAATCCCAAAAGGATAACCGAATTCAACGTCTCCACATGTAGATGTCTGCGAACGGCAATCCTCGTACTGAGTGCCGAAACATGATGAAGAGGAGAAGAGCACAAACATGAACAGTGAGAGGCATTGAACACGTATTCTCATGCTCTGCACTTCCGTCAGAGATAAAACTGAATGACAGTAGATTTCAAGTGAACAGAAGAGGCGATTGTAGAAAAGGCGAGAAGGGTTTTGCAAATATATTAAGAAACGGAGGAGATGCAAGCGGGAGAGAATGGGCTTCAAGGAAAACGCGTGGAGACTGCAAAGTCAACACGCCAAGTACACCTCTTAAGTTTTTTGTTTGACTAATTCCGCATTCCTTATCGTATATTTCATTGAAAATTGAGTGAGCGGTTGAAGACTCTGACCCTCATTTCAAACGTATGGCCACTCATTTTGACATACGAACTTATTACCTCGAACAGAAATTTTACGGCGGGTTAGGTTTTTTTTCAATCGCTAAAATTTATATTAAAAAGATAGATAGGTTTAAAACCTAGATCAAGATCACCGTCACTGTTGAATAGAAAAACCATCTAACCAGCCCCCCCAAAATTACTGTCATAAATTTATGAAAAAAATGAGAACCATCGTATTCTGAGCGATTCTCACCCTCAGCACCTTAAGATAAGCATCTATTCTTCTTCTGCCTTTAAAATGCAAGTACGTACATGAGAAGTAATTTTGTCGTAACTCTAGAAGTTGAAAGGTATGTATAGCTTGATCAATAGTAATCCATATGGTTTATCGGTAAATAAATATAAATTACTCATTTAAGACACAAAAACTTCAATTACTCATTTAAGACACAAAAACATCAAATATGAGATGCTAGCTTCATTTTAAAATTTCTAATTATATTTCATAAATCAAGAGCATCTACTGACCATTGACCAACCAAAGCACGTGCAAGAAAACTTTAGCAGACAAAAATATGGACATGGACTGGTTAAGTTTGTGAAGAAATCAATTCATCTTTACAACACTCATTTGATTGATTGGTATGCATGTAAATGTCTAATAATTTATAGTGACGTTTTTAATGTTTAGGTAAGTGAAATATATCACATTTGTTGTATACGTTCACTTGAAAATAATAAAAAAATTAGAAAGCTTTTATATTATTTATAATTTAGTCGTTTCTCATCACATACAACATGC
Organism: Pseudotsuga menziesii; assembly: GCA_001517045.1. Taxonomy (NCBI): domain Eukaryota; kingdom Viridiplantae; phylum Streptophyta; class Pinopsida; order Pinales; family Pinaceae; genus Pseudotsuga; species Pseudotsuga menziesii. Next base: position 64,948 of record LPNX011006018.1, read on the forward strand.
AAAATTGAGAGGGTTTTAGGGTACCATATCATATTAGGGAAATAGAATAATATGTGTATGACTAATATAAATAGCTAAATAAATTATCACAATTTAAATTATTAATTTTCATATTTTTAGTTTATATTAAATATTTTTACAAGAATTTAAATTTAAAGTTGTAATTATTTTTTTAAATTGTAATTTTATTAAGAATAATAAAATTATAATTAGCAGATGTATTTTTGTATTTCACAAAAATCTTTTTTCAAAGATAGTAAATATGGATTAGTCTATACAGATACATTCTTTCTAAGTAAATAAGTGTCAAGAATGAAGCTTTCAATGGTAATAGCACAAGTATGCACATACACACACACATACAAGCACATATACAAACACATTCTTTCTAAGTAAATGGAGTGTCATGGATGAAGATTTCAAAGGTAATAAGGTGTGCACACATGCACACACACACATTCTTTCTAAGTAAATGGAGTATCATGAATTTATGAAGATTTCAATGGCAATTTACACACACTCTTCCTAAGTAAATGGAGTGTCATGAATGAAGCTTTCAATGGTAATAGAATATAGTGCACAATGCCTTAACAAGGGAATGCCATGTCTTATGCAAAGCATTCCTTCCAAGTAAATGGATACATATATAAGAATCCGAATGGCTTGAACCACAAAATACCAAAATTGATGGGAGGAAAGAGAATTTAAAAAACCCATGATTTCACTTAACCATTGCCTTGATGGACTAAACCACCACTCAACTCACGGTCAAATAACTATGATAATACCCAACCCAATTGCATGCACTAAGGGGGTGAGAGAAATGACATCCTAGTTAATGTACATCGTACGAGTTGTGTTTAGTCTTAAGGAGAACCTTCCATATAGAGTATGACCTTTTGGATCAAGAAATATGGTGTGTGTAGTCTCAAGGAGAACCTTCCATATAGAGTATGACCTTTTGGATCAAGAAATATGGTAAGTACGGTGGTCCAATAACCAATGGTATCCATATTCCCTCAATTCCCTCCTAAAAAATAGAATTAGCAACTTATTTAATAATTTACAATTATAGCTAGAACATGATAGTCTTCAATCTCTAATCTTCGAGAAAATGGATAGTGGGTAATATATTAAAGTTGCTAGCATTCATTAAATACTAATGGAGAAGGAAACTATCAGTGTAACTAGCATAAATACACTTGGGAATTCACTTTTAAAACATTACAATAATCTCAAGCCTCATTTTAAATACAAAGAAGAGCTACCTAAACCACAAACAATTTAGAGAAATTTGTCACACAAACATACAAATGATTTTCCCTAGAAACCCAAATGGGAAAAAAAAATTCAGTTGGCTTCAATAAAGACTATTTGTTGGAGCAGGGCCCCGCAGCTACAGGAAAAGCTACTATTTTTGGTAGAAGATGGACAATTTTTGGTAGAAGATGGACAATTTTTGGAGGAAAGACAGTTTTGGTGATACGATAAAGGTACGACGCCGTAGCACATTTCCCGCCGTGGATCAAAGGCCAGAAATTGCGGTGGTCGGTACAAGGAAGTCAAAGGAAAGAGTACCTGAAGCGGCCGAGAAGAGAGCTCAACCACTGCATTTAAGGTAGCGGTGACGACAGGAGGGCTCAACTACCCTCATAAATGGAAAAGGAGCAACGGGCCGAGGTATTAAAGATAAAGGATAGAAGGGGAGCAACCAAGGAAGCGACGCCCATACCCACGATCAGCGCCGAAAATCACGGAAGACTGCAAGAAGCTGCAGTGTGACCAGTAAGCGGCAGTTCAAAGTACAGATAGGCCGACTGTCACAGTTAGGATTTTGGGTTACTGTTGGGATAGGCCCACAGTGTTGTATCACGGTGAGACCTTCAGGCCACCTATTTAAGCATGTATTTTGTATTATGAAAGGCTAGTTAGTTAGTTAGTTAGTTGGTTGGGTTGTTTTTAGTTGTCATCAGTATTGTAAGACATTGAGAAAGAGTCGAGCTCTGGTTCTGTTGTTAAGTCTGTAGTTATCTTACTGTAACCAGTGGCCGGCTCCTTGAGCATGAATGTAACAATCCGCAGGGATTGAGAGAGAGAGAGAGAAAGGAGATATTGTAAGAAGAAAGCATTATAGGAAGAGAAGAGATCTAGGAGAGAAGGGCTCCCAGCCATGTGCGTGGAGTTTCCCAGAAGATCTCAAGTTGCATAAGAGGTTGATCGGAACTGTGTTACTCTCTCAAGATATAATTATATAAACATAGTTCATGTGGACGTAGCTTCCCCCCTAGAAGTGAACCATGTAAAATCCGTGTGTTGTGCGACTGTTTCATGTGATTGTGCTAGATACTTATTTGCTATCTGTTATCCATTACATGAACTTTTCTTATCAGTTAATGAATGTATGTATGATATCCTTCAGTTTACAGTAACATAGAAGGTTAAATGTGAGTTGAATGTGTTGAGTATTATGTATATGAGTTTATCGGTGCTTGATTCACGACAGCTAACAGTTATATGAGTTTAAGTGACTTCTGTATATTTAGTTCAGCGAGTTGAGCGTAATTGATGTTAAGCATGTTAAACTGTAGAAGCTTAAGTGAGGTTGTTTAACATCCTAATGAAGGTTAACTGATCTACTATACCCAAGGAGAAATCCTCTGGACCTTGAGAGTGATGAGCATATTGAGTCTTACTCTAGGAAATATCACAACGTAGAAAGGTGACATCGCACTGTCGAAGGAGCTGCCGTGTGAGATATCGCAGGTTAAGAGTCGAGTAAGAGAGAAAGCTTGTGCATCGTCCTAGAAGCTGTGATGCGATAAGAGTCAGTCCCATAGCAGAGTCAGCTAGGAAGAGAGAAATAGCCCTTGCTGATAGATTCAGCTGGTTAAGTAGAGTCAAGAGGACCTAGGATGCTATAGAACCTAGTTGAGGAAACCTGATTCTTCAACCACCCCATCGAGGATCACTTCGGGTGAGACTTCAGGCCATTCTGCGGTCTGTCGCCGAAAGGGCCAGTGAGCTAGGGGTTTTGTTGGTACAATACAGTAAACCTGGGTCTGCACAGAGAAAAGAAATCCAACAAATGGTTTCGATGCTGGTTTTGAACAAATGGAAGAGTTGATGTTCTGTTGGCATCCTACTAAAGAAGAACTTAACCAGTGGGTTGAGTGTAAGGAAAGAGAATTTGCTGAGAAAGAAAACAAGATTCCTAGGTTGAGTACAGAGGACTGGCTACAGAAACATATCTTCACAGACTTGCATGAGATATTTTTTGTGACCTATGCAAATGAGTTGTACGATTGGTTGTCAAAGTTGAATGATAAGTATGTATTCAAGAAGAAAAGGAACATTGTCTGGACATCGGAGCTAATTCACACCGTGAAGAATGTAGATAATCCCATTTCGCGGGAAGTAGACTTCTGGCTTGCGATTTTGCTGGAAGGTTTCATTACAGAGTTTGCAGTTGATCAAAGAAAGAGTTTCAGTGAAGCAGAGAGGTACTTCTTCAAGGGATATCATGGTAAGTACTTGAACTCTTTAAATCTGTCCCTTAAGATGTTATTATATGAAAAAGGAGTACTGGATATATTCTCAGATGAATAAGTTAAGTAAGTGTAATGTCACAAGAGTTTGAGAGTGATTTTGAAGAAATTGGATGTACACGTAGCGGTAAGAAATATAAAGTAGATTTCAGATCTTCCTTCTTTGAAGATAGTTCAGACAGTACTAGAGAACAGAGTCAAAGTAATAGAGAAAGAACAGCAGGGGGTATCCCTTACCACCCTTATACCCCACAGAAACCGACCGGGACTCAGAATAATCCCGCAGGAACTCCATCTAGTAGTTCACACACAGTACACACTACCTCTACACCACCTACATTTACACCGCCAAGTGGTAGTAATACAGCAGAATCCACCTCGTAGAAACATAATGGGGGATGAAATGAAATTACCTACCTTTAGGGGTACAGGGGCAGAAGACCCAGAACAACATTGGTTCCTATGTGAAGCTGTATGGACCATTAAACAGATCCAGGATGACAATACTAAGATTTTCCAGTTGGCCACTACACTTAGAGAAAGAGCTTTAACATGGTATATGAAGTATACATCAGCGCAGAATAGAACACTCGTAGAGTTCAGGACCTCAATGATTAAGGAATTTAAGAAACCCAAGTCTGAGTCACAATGTATCACAGAACTTAAAGACATCAAATAGTTACCCACAGAGTCAGTATGGGATTTCGATCATAAATTTAAAGCTCTTATAGACCAAGTTAGTTTTGAGTTTGTGCCGGAGCAACATAGGGAATGGTTCATCGCAGCACTGCTCCCTCATATCAGACTTCCACTAATGCAATAGAATCTCCATACATAGGATGAAGCATTGGAGATGGCAATGAAACTAGATGCTTCACCTTTAGCTGAGACTAGTGCAGGTATGAAAAACTTACAGAATCAGTTAGCCAATCTCACTTTACAGCTACATGAGATTAAGAAAGGAAAAGAGGTTGAACAAGAATTATGGTGTACAAAGTGTAAAGGACATGGCCATACCAAAGATAACTGTCCAGTATTTGTTGAGTATATAGCAAGTGGGGCTCCTAACCCCTTAGTACATAATAAAGGGCCGTGGTGTGAAATCTGTAGAACAAGAGGACACAGACCACAGGAATGCCCTTTACTTCAGAAGTATGTACAAACCCCTAAGAATTTATACTGTAACTTCTGTAAGTCAGTAGGACATGATGAAAATAATTGTAGAGCTTATGATCTCATGATAGAGAGAAAACATGAATTCTACAGAGTCCAGTCAGAGACACCAGAACCAGTAGCAGGTCCACAGCATGAACCGACTCATGATGGCTGTGGTGGAGGATTCAGAGGAAGAGGCGGTGGTGGAGGCTTTAGCCGTGGCCATGGACCAATTGTTTGTTACAACTGTGGAGCCATAGGACATTATGCTAGGGATTGTAAGAACCCTACTACAACATGTAAGTATTGCAAGTCCTATGATCATACTATATAAGAATGTCCTATCTTGATAGCTAAGATTAAGGATCCTAAGCCAGCAATAAACCAGAATATTCAGCTTATTGCTGCTAAGCAGAAAGAACCAGAACCAAGACTCAATGTTGTGACTCACAGCGGTGTTTCTACTAGTAGGACATCGCAGGATGCCAAAAATAATACAGGTCCGAAGTGTGTGCGTAAAGCAACTGATAAATCTACACCGCTTGACCTGCAGAAGAATAAAGAAACATTTCAGCAAGCTAAAACTTTCTTTACTGACCCTACACCATCAGGATCGCAGATATTGCCTTGTAGGGCCGTACCGCAGAAAAAACCTTGTGGCGTTAGTCCTGTGCAAATATCGTAGGCTACCACATCTGGAAGGTGTGAAGAGGATGAGTTGACAGGAAGTGTACAATCCTTCTTGCGGAGCTGCTTGAAACTCGTAAGAAATGAGAAAGCCATAGGAGAGCTTCAACGCATCATAGATCAGTATCAGCAGTCTTCTTCCGTGAGCAGTACACAGCGTGATGCTCATAATATTATGGGCCATACAAGAACAGAAAGAGAAATGAGACTCATAGCACAAATTGGAGAGTTTGAAATGGATGAGGTAATCCTAGATTTAGGATCAGAGGTAAATGTTCTTACTAACCAGACATGGGAACAGATGGGTAGTACTAAGTTAGCCAGATCACCTATCCATCTGGGATTAGCTAATCAGCAGAGGGTATCGCCACTGGGTCGATTACCACAAGCATCAGTTGATATTGATGGAGTTCACAGCTTTGCAGATTTTGAAGTCATAGAAATTATTGGCGATAGCAGACCATATCCAGCTTTATTAGGTATTGATTGGGAAATCGATAACATGGTTGTTATCGATTTGAAGAAAAGACAAATGACCTTTGAGGATAAACAGATTCGAGTCATCGCACCGTTGGATCCTTTTCAGGGTCCTCGATACATTGAACCTATCAGAGCAGAGGAAGAGGTGCGTAATATGGAGAGCTTCTATCAGATGACTCCTAACCAGAGTGATTATATCAATCCCACCATAGAAGGAAATATTAGTTGGTGATGCAATAGCTCATGCGCATCAGATTCAGATGTTGATTTAGAAAATTGGCAGAATAGACTTTATGAAGTTTCAACTCGTAGATGTGCATTTATGACTAAGTCACTGCGATGGATTGGAACAAAGATTAAGGATATTTCATTGTTTGATGGATTAGCAGATGTCAATGAATTTTTATAGCAGTTTGAGCAGGAAATCCCTCATGAGCAGAGGATGACAGCTATTGACCTTGCAGTAAGAGCCACACCTGTAAGATGGTGGCATGCACATAAAGAACATATCGCATCATGGGATGATTTTAAGAGATTGATGGTGATCAGATTCTCTAATACCAAGGAGCATTTACAACAGAAATATACAGGAGAAAGTGAACCAAGGTCACATATTAAGATTTGTGAGCTAAATTGGTTGGACATTCGAGAGGATGAATGGTTTCACCTATTCATTCACACTTTAGACACAGTCCCAAGGAACTGGTACACTGAGACAGAGTTGCACAGAGGAACCATTACGTGGCCAGTTATGATAGAGAGCTTTGTACTCACTTTCACTTTTGAATCTGAGTATCCAAGCATTGATCAGGCTCTAGATATTATAAAGACTAAGATATTTGATGGCTGTACCCTACCAGTGTATGCTCAGCCTGATTGGGCCATCCAGTTAGAACATGCGCTAGAGTGTTACAACTTTGCAGAAGAGCCAGGCTATGAGGATGGGAATCCTCACAGTATCAACATTCTAGAGTCAAAAGGGACTCGCGAAGTTGATGGACCAAAGCTAGAGATTCCAGCTGTCACAGAGCCTATTAAGATTAAAAAGATCAATATTGGCACAGAAACAAAACCCAAGTTTGCCTCTATTAGAGATTATTGGGATGATGAAACGGTAGGACACATCGCAGATTTGTTACATGACTATCAGGACTTATTTCCCACTAAGTTTATAGAGATGAAGGGAATAGTATGAGATTTGGGAGTCATGAGGATACCTTTGAAAGAGGATGCTAGGCCAGTTAAGCAGCGTCCATTTAGATTAAATCCTCGTTATAAAGAAAATGTTAAGGATGAGATTGATAAGATGCTAGCAGCAGGCATCATTGAGCCAGTAGAAGAGAGCGAAAGGGTTAGTCCCATGGTTGTGCAGGAAAAGAAAACTAAAGGAGAAATCAAGATTTGTGTCGATTTGTGCAAACTCAACGATGCATCACTTCATGACCCATTTTCAACACCTTTTACTGATGAAGTTTTAGACAATGTGGGAGAACAGGAGATCTACTCATTCACTGATGGCTTTTCAAGCTATCACCAGATAAGAATCCATCCAGAGGATCGACATAAGACCACCTTTGCGACAGAATGGAGCTCATTCCAGTATACGGTAATGCCCTTTGGTATTAAAAATGTGCCAACTATTTTTTCTAGAGTAGTAGTTGTTGTCTTTAAGGAATACATCCATAAATTCTTAGAAGTCTATTTTGATGATTGGACTGTATTTGGATTAATCAAAAGGCATATAGGAGATTTAAGGCTCATATTAGAGAAATGTAGGCAATATCAGATTTCTCTTAACTTGAAGAAATGTATATTTTGTGCATCATTTGGTATTTTTTTGGGTCATATTGTTTGCAGACAAGGCTTCATGGTAGATCCTGCAAAGATTGCCATCATTGTAAATCTTCCAGCACCCAACTCTGTCAAGCAATTGAGGATAGTACCTGGTCATACCGGGTATTATAGAAAATATATTAAGGGCTATGCAAAGATCACAACACCTATGGAAAAGTTGTTAAAGAAAGAAGTGAAATTCCTAGGGACTGAGGAATGCCAGCAAATTTTAGACACTCTTAAAGAGAAGATGGTTATAGCACCCATCTTAGTATTTTCAGATTGGAACAAACCATTTCATGTACATGTGGATGCATCTAGTATCGCACTGGGGATTGTCTTAACACAACCAGGAGAAAGGGGTCTCGATCACCCTATCGCGTACTCAAGCAGATAGTTGTCTACCGCAGAAAGGAACTACACCACTACAGAAAGAGAAGGATTAGCTATGGTGTATGCTCTACAGAATTTCAAGCACTACCTGTTGGGTGCCCCATTCAAGATGTTGACCGACCATTCCAATTTAAAGTATTTGGTCAATAAGTCAGTGTTAGGGGGAAGGATCTGCAGATGGTTACTCCTATTTCAGGAGTATGATTTTGAAATTATTATAAAACCAGGGAGATTAAATTCCAGACCTGATCATCTGTCACGGATAGATACAGGAGAAGAACCAAGTAATTTAGAGGATAATTTGCCAGATGCGCAATTGTTTTCTATCCAGATCGCAGATGAGTATTACATAGATATTATTCACTTTCTCACTACAGGGTGGGAACCAGCTGAGTTTACTAAGCAGCAAACAAAACAGTTAGTTGTTAAAGCAGCAGATTTCACTTTGATCGCAGGAAATTTATACAAGTTAGGTCCAGATGAAGTCCTACACAGATGCGTTATGCTGCACGAGAAAGAGGCCATTATCAGAGAAGCACATTCAGGTACCACAGGAGGTCATTTTGCAGGAAGGCCGACTACTCAGAAAATTCTAGCTACAGGATTATGGTGGCCTACTTTGCATAAAGACACTAAGGAGTTTTGCAGATGCTGGGATATCTGCCAGAGGGTAGGAAAAAATTCAAGGAGAGATGAAATGCCACTGCGACCACAGATTATGTTGCAGGAATTTGACAAGTGGGCTATAGATTTCGTGGGTCCTATCAACCCACCAGGAAAATGAACTGGTGCGAGATACATCATCATAGGAACATAATACCTCACCAGGTGGGCAGAGGCCAAAGCAGTAAGGAATTATGATGCTTCTACAACTGCATAGTTCATTTTTGAAAACATCATAAGTAGATTTGGATGTCCAACAATTTTGATGAGTGATCAAGGCACACACTTTATGAATCGCACTATTGAGGCCTTGACGGAGGAATTTCAAATACAACATCATAAGAGCACTCCCTACCACCCACAAGCTAATGGTACGGTGGAGGATTTTAACAAGATTCTAGAAAATTCTCTTACTAAGATCTGTAACAACCAAAGAGATGATTGGGACCTCAGGGTTAATGCTGTGTTATGGGCTTATAGGACTACATGCAAGAAACTTACAGGACACACACCTTTTAGCTTGGTGTATGGACAGGAGGCTGTTATGCCTTTGGAATATATAATTCCTAGTTTAAGAATTGCTCAAATTACCGAGATGGATGATACAGATACGATGAATGAAAGACTAGCATAGTTGCTTGCATTAGAAGAAGACAGATTCATCAGAGGATTTCATCAAAAAGTGCAGAAGGCACGAGAAAAAGCTTGGCATGATAGGCACATCAATAGTAAGATTTTTCAGACAGGAGACCTAGTGCTCCTTTATGATAGCAAGTTTGTTAAGTTTCTACGATAGTTCAAGACACATTGGTTGGGGCCATATCAGATTCAGCAAGTCACAGAAGGAGGTGTCGTTCAGCTCAATAAACTGAACGGGGAACTTGTTCCTACTTTGATTAATTGCAGTAGGCTTAAGCTTTATAGTGATAGCCACTCCACCTCCAAACCCTAACTCAGAGAACTAAGTGGTGCAGATGTCCAGTGTAGTTGAAAGGAGGCATCGCACCCATAACTAGTCTACACCAGGTGAAAAAGTTCTAAGTAGGAGGAATCATAGCAGGAAAGTTTATTTTGCAGAAGTCATAGGACGATTGCGGAGTTTTTGAACGTTGCAAATTTTCACGCCAAATTTTTGGTCTAGGATGATGCAATGTGACATCATAGCGAGGCGATGTTCCCCGTGCAGTAAAGACGATTTTGAAAGGGAAAGAGGGCCAGTCACTTCGCCTTCTGACAAGCAATTCATCTGGATATGACAGGTATACGTTGCGCTAGATTTGGAAACAGTACAACGATTGTCCTAGATTTGGTAAATCTTGGTCGAGATTGGCGCTTGCACACAATTTTCGAGGGAAATTTGATCGGATTTTCAACAATTAGTGAGGATCGAGGCGCCAGGTGTTGTCTTGTCCATGCAATAAATGCCACCAATGAGTCCAGCCTAAGCGACCGTTGCTTCAGATATTATCCCCTTCATTACAAATACACAGATCATTCAAACAGAAGGGTTACTTTTTCGATTTATGAGAGTTATAGAGCAATTTGTAGAGTTTCCCTGTGCAAAGATACTCCAGTTACAGATTGCTGGTTTCCCCATTTTCACAGCCATTACCAATCTAGAGTATTGCACCAAGCGGTTTATGTCCAAGAAGGAACATTTAGAAGACGTTGTGAGACGATTCCAGCATGGTGGCCTCGAGTCTGCTATGACGCCGCTGCCCAGGGTTGTGAAATTAGGTGTACCACAGGTCAAGCATATGCTAAGGATGAAGAGTAAAGCTAAGGTAGTAGAAGAGTCCAGCTTAGAGCACGAAGAAGAAGTTCATATGGCAACAGTATACATTGTGCCACAAGTCGAGGACGCACCAGAGGTAACCATTCCCAAGGGTGCTAAGTTTCCTATTCCACCACCGCTGATTGATCCTCTCGTGAAGGAAGATGGAGAACTATTAGGATATGTCCCTGCTCTCAAATTTACAGACTATAACCTTGGAGACAGTAAGACATATCCTCAGTTTTGGTCGAATCAGTATCTTATGGTCCAGAGGAACCCGAGGACTGATGCAGATGAGTTTGTTCCTATGGAACATGTCCATATTCTTGAGCAGTCAGGCTTGCTCAATTTGTTGAGAATACCACATTTTGGACGAGGTGCAGAGGTTAATGCTGTGGTGCGTGTGCTACTTTCCTGTGTACATGGAGGTTACCTTTGGCTGGGTAACAGGGTTGATCTAAACATCGATTTGATACACTACATCACCGGGTTGTCCAAGATCAGTAAGGACCCTAAGACACATATATCAGGGAAGAGCAAGGATACTAAGCTACCAACGCTTCTAGTTAACAAATATAAGCTACAGAGAGGAGGTCGCACTTATGACCTCATAGCCTTAGCAGATGATACACTCAGATTTACAGCCAGTCTACTTACAGGCAGACTGTTAACTAAAGTTTGCCCGAAATAAGTCACCGGAGCAGTAATTCACCTTGCCGTGTAAGTCACAGAAGGCGAACAATTTAATTGGTGCTTGTTTTTATTAAATATTTTTCTTGCAGATTGTTTGGTAGTGCAGGACGAGCCAAACCACCCCTTCCACTTCTCATGGATGCTTATATTATGCGCATTCATCAGGTAGAGAGATTCACCCCATACCCAATTTCTATAGCTACGAGGCAGAGAGTGCAGAGGCGCAAGATATGCAAACTTATGGGAAAGCAACATCCTAGCCAAGAAAAAGATCAATATGATAGTATTCTATGAATACTATAATCTATTGAAGCGAGTAATCCAGGAGACACCGCGGATCAACACAGAGGTTGTTGACATGTATCACAATCGGCTTGATTTCATTATGGATAGGCATACAATCTATCTGAGGCCAAAAGGGTTTAGAACGGATAACTGGGCTATTGGTTCATTCAAGATGACAACACAAGATGTATAAGATGTCATCAAAGACTTTGATGAAGAGTGGAAGAAGGCATTAGAAGATGCCACAATAGGAACTGTACCAACAGATACCGCACCGATCGACCCCTTAGACAAAGGAAAGGATAAGGTGGGTTCCAAGAGGAAAGATGCAGTAGAAGTGCCACCAGCGGCACAAAAGAGGAAAGATGCAGTAGAAGTGCCACCAGTGGCACAAAAGAGGAAAAAATTCAAATGCTCAAAGCCAACTACAAATACCGCACTAACAGAGGATGACTATGATCTCATCACAGCAAGATTGAAGGAGGAGATGCGGGACTCATTTCAGGCGATGCAGACATCACAGGACAAGCTGCAGAGCATGATAGATAAGCAACTTTTGGAGTTGAAAGCACTAACTGAGAATAATTCCACGATGCAGATTCGGCCAGTCAAGGCAATAGCAGGAGAAAGCTCAACACAATCGATTTCCTGCGAGGAAGTCTTTGCAAAGGATTGCACCAATACAGTGCTGATACCGCCAAGGAGCATCCGCTACCCTACTTCGATGATTGATGTGCAGATATAGGTTAGACAACTTGTCGAGGTTAATCTGGCACAATTCCCTGTTGATCAACTACAAATGATCCAGTAGCAGATAGTCGCAGAGCTCGGGGATAGAGAGTTTGTGACTTATAAGCAGAACACTCAGCTGAGACAACAGAATGCAGAGCTCACTGCAGGATTTTAGAAAAAGGCGGAGGAGTTAAGACAATATGAATAAAGAGAACAGGATCTAAGTCAGGTCTAGCAGAACATCGCATTGGAGTTACCCCAGTGTAACATCATGTTTGCCTTGCCTCTAATGCAGAAAGTAAGAAGAATTGCAGATAGAGAAAAGGCCCTTGAAGAGACAGTGGTCAAGATGGAGGAAGAACACAAGGCCTACTTTGCATAAAGACACTAAGGAGTTTTGTAGATGCTGCGATATCTGCCAGAGGGTAGGAAAACATTCGAGGAGAGATGAAATGCCACTGCGACCATAGATTACGCTGCGGGCATTTGACAAGTGGGCTATATATTTTGTGGGTCCTATCAACCCACCAGGGAAACGAATTGGTGCGAGATACATCATCACAGGAACATAATACCTCACCAGGTGGGCAAAGGCCATCAGTAAGGAATTGTGATGCTACTACAGCTGCACAGTTCATTTTTGAATACATCATAAGTAGATTTGGATGTCCAACAATTTTAATGAGTGATCAAGGAACACAATTTTTGAATCACACTATTGAGGCCTTGACAGAGGAATTTCAGATACAGCATCATAAGAGCACTCCCTACCACCCACAAGCTAATGGTACGGTGGAGGCTTTTAACAAGATTCTATAAAATGCTCTTACTAAGATCTGTAACAACCAAAGAGATGATTGGGACCTCAGGGTTAATGCTATGTTATGGGCTTATAGGACTAGATGCAAGAAACTTACAGGACACACACCTTTCAGCTTGGTGTATGGACAGGAGGCTGTTATGCCTTTAGAATATATTATTCCCAGTTTAAGAATCGCTCAAATTATCGAGATGGCTAATACAGATATGATGAATGAAAGACTAGCGCAGTTTCTTGCCTTAGAAGAAGACAGATTCATCACAGGATTTCATCAAAAAGTGCAAAAGGCACGAGAAAAATCTTGGCATGACAGGCACATCAAGAGCAATTATTTTCAGACAAGAGACCTAGTGCTCCTTTATGACAGCAAGTTTGTTAAGTTTCCAGGGAAGTTCAAGACACATTGGTTGGGGCCATATCAGATTCAGCAAGTCATAGAAGGAGGTGCCGTTCAGCTCAGTAAACTGAACGGGGAACTTGTTCTTACTTTGATTAATGGCAGTAGGCTTAAGATTTATAGTGATAGCCACTCCACCTCCAAATCCTAACTCAAAGAACTAAGTGGTGCAGATGTCCAGTGTAGTTGAAAGGAGGCATCGCACCCATAACTAGTCTACACCAGGTGAAAAAGTTCTAAGTAGGAGGAATCAGAGCAGGAAATTTTATTTTGCATAAGTCATAAGACGATTGCGGAGTTTTTGAACGTTACGGAGTTTCACGCTAACTTTTTGGTCTAGGACGATGCGGTGTGACATCGTAGCGAGGCGATGTTCCCCGTGCAGTAAAGACGATTTTGAAAGGGAAAGAGGGCTAGTCACTTCGCCTTCTGATAAGCAATTAATCTAGATATGACAGGTATACGTTGCCCTAGATTTGGAAACAGTACAACGATTGTCCTAGATTTGGTAAATCTTGGTTGAGATTGGCGCTTGCACATAATTTTCAAGGGAAATTTGATCAAATTTTCAACAATTAATGAGGATCGGAGCGTCGGGTGTTGTCTTGTCCATGCAGTAAATGCCGCCAAGAGGTCTAGCCTAAGCGACCGTTGCTTCAGAGATTATCACCTTCATTACAAATACACAGATCATTCAAACAGAAGGGTTACTTTTGCAATTTCTGAGAGTTATAGAGCAATTTGTAGAGTTTCCCTGTGTAGAGATACTCCAGTTACAGAGTGCTAGTTTCCCCATTTTTGCAGCCATTACCCGTCCAGATTATTGCACCAGGCGGTTTATGTCCGAGAAGGAACCTTTAGAAGACATTGTGAGACGATTCCAGCATGGTGGCCTCAAGTCTACTATGATGATGCTGCCCAGGGTTGTGAAATTAGGAGCACCATAGGTCAGGTAGACGCCAAGGACGAAGATTCAAGCTCAGGTAGTAGAAGAGTCCAGCTCAGAGCATGAAGAAGAAGTTCATATGGAAACAGTATACATTGTGCCACGAGTTGAGGATGCACCAGAGGTAACCATTCCCAAGGGTGCTAAGTTTCCTATTCCGCTACCGCCGAATGATCCTCATGTGAAGGAAGATGGAGAACTGTTAGGATATGTCCCTGCTCTCAAATTTACAGACTATAACCTTGGAGACAGTAAGAAATATCCTCAGTTTTGACCGGATCAGTATTTTATGGTCTAGAGGAACCCAAGGACTGATGCAGATGAGTTTGTTCCTATGGAACATGTCCATATTCTTGAGCAGTCAGGCTTGCTCAATTTGTTGACAATACTACATTTTGGACCAGGTGCAGAGGTTAATGCCATGGTGCGTGTGCTACTTTCCTGTGTACATTGAGGTTACCTCTGGCTAGGTAACAGGGTTGATCTAAACGTCGATTTGATACGCCGCATCACTGGGCTGTCCAAGATCGATAAGGACCCTCAAACACATATATCAGGGAAGAGCAAGGATACTAAGCTACCAGCACTTCTAGTTAACAAATATAAGCTACAGAGAGGAGGTTGCGCTTATGACCTCACAGCCTTAGCAGATGATACACTCAGATTTATGGCCAGTCTACTTGCAGGTAGACTCTTAACTAAAGTTCACCCGAAAGAAGTCACCGGAGCAGTAATTCACCTTGCCGTGCAAGTCACAGAAGGTGAACAATTTAATTGGTGCTTGTTTTTATTAAATATTTTTCTTGAATATTGTTTGGCAGCGTAGGACGAGCCAAACCACCCCTTCCACTTCTTGTGGCTGCTTATATTATGTGCATTCATTGGGTGGAGAGAGCTGCCCCATACCCAGTTTCTACAGCTACGAGGAGGAGAGTGCAGAGGCGCAAGATATGCAAACTTATGGGAAAGCAACAGCCCAGCCAAGAAAAAGATCAATATGATAGTATTCTATGAATACTATAAACTGTTGAAGCGAGTCATCCAGGAGACACCGTGGATCAACACAGAGGTTGTTGACATGTATCACAATCGGCTTGATTTCATTGCGGATAGGCATACAATCTATCTGAGGCCAAAAGGGTTTAGAACGGATAACTGGGCTATTGGTTCATTCAGGATGACATCGCAGGATGTAGAATATGTCATCAAAGACTTTGATGAAGAGTGGAAGAAAGCATTAGAAGATGCCACAGCAGGAACTGTACCAATAGATACCGCACCGATCGACCCATTAGACAAAGGAAAGGATAAGGTGGGTTCCAAGAGGAAAGATGCAGTAGAAGTGCCACTAGTAGCATAAAATAGGAAAGATGCAGTAGAAGTGCCACTAGCAGCACAAAAGAGGAAAAAATTCAAAGCCTCAAGGCCAACTACAAAGACCGCACTAATAGAGGATGACTATGATCTCATCGCAGCAAGATTGAAGGAGGAGATGCGGGACTCATTTCAGGCAATGCAGACATCGCAGGACAAGCTGTAGAGCACAATAGATAAACATATTTTGGAGTTGAAAGCACTAACTGAGAAGACTACCACGATGCAGATTCCGCCAGTCAAGGCAACAACAGGAGAAATCTCAACACAATCGATTTCCCAC
The DNA here is from genome assembly GCA_001517045.1 of Pseudotsuga menziesii. Lineage (NCBI taxonomy): Eukaryota > Viridiplantae > Streptophyta > Pinopsida > Pinales > Pinaceae > Pseudotsuga > Pseudotsuga menziesii. The sequence goes on from LPNX011006018.1 coordinate 81,008, forward strand.
AAGGAAGTCTTTGCAAAGGATCGCACCAATACAGTGCTGATACCGCCAAGGAGCATCCGCTACCCTGCTTCGATGATTGATGTGCAGATATAGGTTAGACAACCTGTCGAGGTTAATCTGGCACAATTCCCCATTGATCAACTATAGATGATCCAGCAGCAGATAGCCGTAGAGCTCAAGGATAGAGAGCTTGCGTCTTATAAGCAGAACACTCAGCTGAGACAACAGAATGCAGAGCTCACCACAGGATTTTAGACAAAGGCGGAGGAGTGAAGACAATATGAAGAGAGAGACTAAGATCTAAGTCAGGTCCTATAGAACATCGCATTGGAGTTACCCCAGTATAACATCGAGTTTTCCTTTCCTCTAACTCAGAAAGTAAGAAGAATTGCAGATAGAGAAAAGGCCCTGGAAGAGACAGTGGTCAAGATGGTGGAAGACCACATTCCATTATTTTTTATCATGTTTCTTCATGGTGACTACACCATCACCATTTGTTGCTACAACCTCTTGCTTTTACATGCTTGCTCATTTTCTTCCATGCTCCTTTTGTATCTGCATCCAACCTTGTCATTGAAATCCATATAAAAAATAATCCATCTACCGGATTACATGGGTCCTCAACCATTATAAGCGTTGATTATCTAGGAATCATCTTCACATACATGGCTCATCAATATTGGTCCCACAACTGATGTTAAACTATCTCACATTACTCCCCCAATTGAAGGCTAAACCTCTTTGATCCACATCAAGATAAGCTACAAGTAAATCTTCCACCCTCTTTCCTACCCACTGGTTCATTCCACACTTAATGCAACACCCCTTCTCTGCACATAAGAGGGATATATTTTGCTTCTAGCACACAGGGAAATTACATTCAAACCAGGAACCCAAAAAAAACTACTAGGGTGTCGGGTATCACCGAACATGCACCCACAACATATTAACTAAAACTAAGTTACAAAAACTATGGCCATAAGGATCTCCAACCACGAGCTCTGATACCAATTCTTATGAATTAAATGAGTATACATATAATTAATAAGGAGAGAACACAAATCCACATAGAAACACATTTAAGATAGACACATAATGTTTATGTGGAAAACCCAAAACCTGTAAAAACCACCATAATAGATCTATTATATCTGATTGACCTAAACTAGCCAAGCCAATCCAAGTGAGCTATCCACCACTCACCTCGAGGCCACTTTACAATGGATCCTCCTCAAAACTTATAAAGGCTTCTTTACATGCAATACCATGGAAAAATACCATGGGACCAAAAAACTGTGCTAGACCTAAACCACCTTTGACTCATTCCCATGTCAAGGTTAACCTTAACAACCCCCTTTTAAACTTGACTTGGAGTAACAACCAATCCTCCTCAACATTTTTACCTTGAATTCTCACATACACCCCCTATCACGTGGGTCTATCTCCAGAATTTACTAGTGAGTTACGAGGGGTATGTGTTATACCTAAATCCTATCACCATCATGTGATGAGATCCTTAACCCCTATGTTTTCCCTAAATCCCAAAACTCGGAGTGGAAAATTCCTCTGGATATCAATTCTACTTGAAAAACCCTAGCACCATGCTTACCCTTTGGCTGATGAGCGATACCTTTCTCAACACCGCCTTTGTCCAGTTATAGAGAAGCGGTGCCACTACGGAAGTGCTTTGTCTTTGAAGCGGTTCTCACCTAAACCACTCTGTCATAAGGGAACAAAAGTGGTACCCTGGGTAAAATGGGAAAACGAGAAGTTTCTTAAGGCTTCTAGATCTTGAGCCTCTTGTCCTCCCTTATCCTTATCAATATGGGTTAGTTGAGCTTGAGATCCCTCTTGGTAGGATCTTAGAGCCACCTCACCCACAATTTTCTCAACTATCCCTATCCATGGAGCCTTATAAATACACGATCATATCCATAGTTGAGGAGAGGAGAAGAATAGTAGAGTTATGTTGCTGAAATGATACCTTGGCTTAATCCATCAGAGAGCAATTGTGGAGCAATTTGGAGCTATTGGGGACAAGGCGTTAGTTTTGTGAAGGAGTATCTCGACACTAAGGCACATGGTTGTAAGCTCTTTCATTTATTTTCTAATGCAAAGTTGATTACCTTCCCACATGTTTGTTGTGTAAATCTCACATATATGTTATTGGATTCCTTAGTCAGTAATATGGACGTGTAGATGTTTTTCTCGTAGCTTTGATGTCTTTGTATGTTTGATATACCTTACAGGTATACAGGTCTTTCGTCAGATTTATATTCCAGGTTTCTATAACATTCAGGGAAGGTCTTCAACCGAGTTATTCACTCATTTGTTCTGGATCTGAACCATTCAAACCAGAGGAACAACTTCTCTTCGCAGAAGGTGCATTATTCTTGATTACAAATTAGGCGACTCCACTGGGGAACAAAGCAAATTTCAGTTGATCTGATCTTCCTTAGTCCTTGAACCCTTGTCCAAATCTAGGCTCCAGTTTCTAACTCTCTTCAGTTAGATTTGTCATTTGACTTAGTGGATTTTGGTTTAAAAATTTCAGATCTGTTTAGATCTGAACTATTTTAACCTTATATGCTCTTTTTTACTGTCAATTCATCAGTCTTTACCTTGATTTGATTAATTTTTAACTTGAATTCTCGTTCTCCTTGTGTTTTGGATACATCTAGGGAACCATACATGTGCTATTGGAAAGAAGCAGTGCCATTAACTGAACCTCATTAGCCAAGAGCGGTGCTCGTCCAGAACCGCTCTGTCGAGACCCCTCCAGCGTGGTGCCAGGTAGGCCTTGTTAGAGAACTTGATTTTTGTCATTTTTTGCAAAAAGTTGGATTTTGTTTGCTTTCGGCCCTGCACTGCTAGGCTTGTGTGTTTGAATCTGTATGCTCATGGTTAAAATTCTGTGGTAAAAATTGGTTTGATTGAAGAATTCCAATGCTAGATTAGGCTTGTTGATTGTTTGTGTGCTTTCATGCTTGTTGTTTGTGCTTTTGAAAGGAATTTTTGAAAGCTTAGGTTTCAGATTAGATCTCTTTTCGTTTCATTTATAAAATACTAAAAGAAAAACCACTTGCTTATCATCTTAATTTCATTTTTTCCATAGAGGACTTCTTTTTGCTTATTAAAAAGTTTTTATTATTATTGAGATTAGGTCATTATTATTACTGAGCATAGGGCATTGGATCTCTGATTAGCCTCACAAGATTTCAGGTTCTCTTTGTTCTTTTGTCTCTCTTGCATTAGTACTATCTCATCAAAAGAAAAAATATTGCAGTTTTAAGTTAGATCTATCTATGTTTAAAAGAAAAATCGAAAAAATAGAGTGCATATGCATGTAGAATGCTTGTTGTTTTTCTTTTAGGAAAAGAGACTCTTACCCCTTTGATTGCTTTCAAAAAGAAAAATGAATTTGGAATGTGTTTCTTGTCTTTGGATTTGATTTGTTCAAATTAGTTGTTTGGGAATTTTTGGTTTTCAAAACGAAAAGAAAATACTCTTTTTCCCTCTCGTAAGTAGGCATACCATGAACAGTAAAGTGAAATATTTGCATCTACATTCTGCATAGTTTTACTTTTCTGTCAAAATTCCATGCATTCACCTAATCGTCCACTTTAAAATTAATGGTAGTTATAGGCTTAAAATTTACATAGTAATTTGAGTGATAGGCTAGAAACGTGTTTAGGTGTCGTTAAGCATAGGAGCTGTCGTTACTCGCCTGAATTACATGCCGAGACTCGCACGGTTCTTCCACGTACCGTCAATATATCGAACGGCCTTTCACGTACCCTTGAGGTATATAGAAAGGTACTTCATGTACTTGATTGTATATAGGAATGCCCCTTGTGAATGGTTATGCATTAGATAACACTACTACCGATTTGAGCTCCCACGTACCTTGCGTATATCGGGAGACCCCACCAAGATACCTTATCTATCTGAGAAAATCCCTTTGGCCGTGTTTCTTGGAGCCATACACCGAAAACAGCATTCGGGGGAGATTAATACACATGTACCCTTGAGGTATATCACGAGTGGCACCTTCTTGGCAATCCCGATGAGAGACCTAACTATCTGAACTCATCCTATCAATTAAGGTTGTTTGTTTGGCCTATAGCTTGAGTAGGGAAATTTTTGGTGTGTTTTCTAGTTTTGAGACCCTAGGTTAGATAATAACTGTACAAACTTGCTGAATTAAGATGGTCTAGAAGAGTATGGGGCTTGCCACCTGATTTTATTCCTGTTTCAGGAGAAAATCCTATGGAATCTATCGACCAAGGAGCTGCTACCAACTCCCAAGTGGGAGAAATTGTGGTTGCAGAAAACAGAGATCCATATCCTTCGCAAGGTCCTCCCTTGGTCCAACAACCTTATAGGGGAAATATCTCATTCCATTCTCCCATGGAAGGTCATGTTGATGATACTACCCGTCCAGATTATCGTCCCAATGCTCCATTTTGGGATACCTCTATGGGTTAGGCCATTGCTTTGTTTGGCACCCATCTAACCTCTTCTAAAGATATTTCACCACATGAAGAATAATGTATACAATACCAGGCAACTATTCTCCACGCAAGAGAACTAGATAAGAAAATAGATAGCATATTGGGTACACCATCACCTTGTTCAACATTTTTTCCTTGTAATCCGGACCCTTGGCCTGTGGGATATTACTCACTTGCTGATTCTATGAAATCCATCGAACCTATTCTATATCACAATGTGAGTCCACATAATCCAGGTCAAACTACCAACCCCACCTCCCATATTATGTCTGTTCCAAATCCTCCCAGGTCTTCCGCAGCTGGGGCACAACATTCAATTCCTGTTTCATCAATACCTTCTAGTGCCGTGGGGAAACCTCCGACATGACCTACGTTCCTGTCACTGGAATTATAACTAGTCATGGACAGACCTCTAGTATAGAGAAATCTACAGTTTATGTCCCTCCTACCCACATGAATGTGGTTAACCCCCCATCCAGTTTAGGTTAGCCCATGGGCGTGCAAACTATCACCAATCAAACCTATTGGGGGTATGGTTACACATCAAATCAAGCACCTGTAGGAAATGTCAATTACCAACTTAACCCTACAGGAATTCCATATCCTAGCAATACTTTCACGCCATGGGGGAAACCTAATTGGTCTTACATGCTAGCTATGGGAGGGATACTTATACATATTGCGGGGGGTGCCAGAGGACCACCTTATGGAGGTTCTCCCCCTGGAGGGCCTGGTGGCTTTCCTCCTTATGGTCCTAATGGTCTTGGTGGTCCTAGGGGGCTTGGTGGCTTCCTCCTTATGGTCCTAATGGTATTGGTGGTCCTAGGGGGCCTGGTGGTCCTAGGGGGTCTTGGTGGTCCTAATGGTCCTTGGTGGTCACACATGAACTAATAAATGGAACCCTTACCTAACATGAAGACACTTCAAGGTAAGAATAGATCATGAAATTACTAAGTACTTTTTGGAACGATTATTATCTTCATAGGAGCAACAAAAATGGGTTACAAAGATTATAGGTTATGACTTATAAATTATTTACAAAAATGGAAAATAGAATGTGGTGGAAGATTCACTTTCAAGAAAATAAAATGACATAGAGGGATTAGTGTGTGTTATTTCCATTATGCAATATGGTTGGGTGGAAGAAGCAATAACATAGTGGAAACTAGATCAAAGAGAATGCAAGATAATTCGATAAATACAATAATAATTTAGTTCACTAGATAAATTTGTGTTGGAATAATGTTTCACTATGGTACTAGGATCATTTATATGTATGTAAGAATTCTCAATTCAAAAAAAAGATCCTTTTGGAATTGTGCACTTCTCATGTATGAGGACATTTAGGGTTCTTGAAAACTTACCATAGGATAAAGAAGGATTTTTCTGAGAAGGTATTAAAATTGATTTCAAAATTTTGTGGAATAATGTTTGGCTTGCCAACATAACAAAGAAGAGGAAATCAAGACTCTAGGTCTTCTACAACCCTTAGCCATACCTAGTCAGTATTGGGAAGAGGTATCAATGGATATTTTCACAGCCACACATTTACCAATGTCAGAAGGAAAGATTGTCATCATGGTATTAATGCATTGACTCATAAGTTATGCCCATTTTTCTCCCTTTATCATGATTTTAAAGAAATTATATTAGTTTCAACATTTATGGAAACAATTTAGAAGCTACATGTAATCCCCCATATTATTGTAAGTGATAGAGAACCAATTTTCACTAGTAATTTTTGGAAGGAAATATTTTATTGATTGGGCACTCAATTGGATCATAGCTCCTCTTACCATCCTCAATCTAAGAGGAAAATTGAGATTGTGAATAAATTCCTAGAAAGATATTGTCATTGTTTTTCATCTAATAAACAAACACAATGGGTCACGTGTTTACTCTTAATAGAATAATGGCACAATTTTTTTTCCATAGTTCATAAAAGATGTCAAGATTTATGGATATCATCCTCCTTCCATCACATCATCCTTGAAAGAGAAATATATAGTTCAAGAAATGGAGGATCACATAGAGTACCAACAAGAGGTTTTCCAACTATTGAAAGATAACTTAGATAAAGCACAAAATATGATGAAATAACAAGTAAATCGGCATCATAGTGAAAGGAAATTTGAAGTGGGGGATTGGGTATTTTTGATGCCGCAACCATACAATTATATGTCCCTTAAGAAGCAAAAGAAGGACAATAGTTTAGAACCCAAGTACTATGGTCCCTATAAGGCGTTGGAGAGGGTTGGAAGTATGAATTACAAATTGGATTTGCCTCCATCTTCATGTCTACATATAGTCTTCAATGTTTATTTCCTAAAAAATGTTATTGGTGACAAGATCCCATTTCAAACTATTTTATCAATGATTTATGAGTAAGTGAAATTGATACTAGAACCTGAAATAATCCTTGATACAAGGATCAAGCAACTATGAAATTGACCAATTATTGAGTATGTCATAAAGTGGAAGAACTTGCCAAAAGAATTAATGACATGGGAAGATGAGTTTTCATGCAAAAAATATAGATTTAATCAAGTGTTAAGGAAAGCACTTGTTTCAAGGGGAGGGGCATATTAATCCATATATATTGTGACATTACATTTGTATTATTATATAGTATTGGCTTTCTTGGTTGGCTAGAATTGTAATTTTACACTTTTTGTGTGTGTGTCTATGTGTGTGTGTGTGCGTGAGAGAGAGAGCGCGCACGAGAGAGAGAGAGAGAGAGAGAGAGAGAGAGAGAGAGAGAGAGAGAGAGAGAGAGAGAGAGAGAGAGAGAGA
>LPNX011006018.1:88434-118542 GCA_001517045.1 Pseudotsuga menziesii
ATTATGTTACTCTTTATTTATATTTTTATACTATTTTAGCATTTGGTGCATAACAATCATCAATATACTCTTTGATCCTAGCTTGGATGGATCTAGTGATTTTTCCAATTTATGTTTTACCACTAGAACATGGAATTTGGTAGGCACCCTAGGAGAAAAAGAGATTGGATTTGTCTTTGACACTTCTAATTAATTGCTTTAGGTTTTTGTGAGGCTTAAAAATATTTTAAAACTCTTTCTTAATAAGATCGTGGAGATGTGGTGGTTAATATTTTGGATGTAGGGAAGGGAAATTGAATTATGGGGTGGAAACTTGAGGCATGGATGCTAGGATTTTGGACGAAGGGAAGCACAAAAAGATCTGTTAATGTGGGTTAAAGTATAGCAATTTCCTAAGAGAGATTTAGTGAGCTAGGATCTCCCTTGATTTAGATGTTGGGGGTCATAAATGCCAATATCTATAATGGTAAGGATTTAAAGAAAAATGGATTTTTTAGATTAGTGCTGGTGGAATTGAGTGTGTAATATCTATTAGTGTGAATATTTTTACAATACACCTAATGAGAAAGGGAATCATACGGTTGACAAGTGACTAAGACATCGAGAAAATGGAGGGAATTATCACTGACTCGGTGGTCTTGGTAAGGGAACCCCCTCCTTGTTAACCTTTCCTTCACTTCATGCCCCAAGACTCCATCTAGATCCATTGATATCTGGTGATGATTAAGAATATGGCCTCACTATATTGCATCCTTGTGAATGGTTTGCAACCATGTATTTTTATGGAAGGTCGATGGATGGATGTGGTTTGACACACGACTTAGATTTTTAACGACTAGACATATCCTCCCACTAGAACAACTTCACGTTGTTGATCAGAGAATCAATCAACGGCCCAAGTCAATGATTCTCCCACCCTTGTGCACACTGCGTAGACTTGTACTTTTATAAGATATGACCATGTGCTAGGGTCGGGATATGTTTTTTAGAATTTGAATTGATCCCTTGGGTGTTTATCTTCAAGCGCCTATTTGAACATTCTTCCCCTTTTTTTCTTAGGCTATGCCCTTATCATTTAGTTTCTCCTTGGTGAATTTTCTATAAAAAGTATATCTTAGTAACAATAGATGGGTTAAGAAGGTACATACTCCCCCTATCTCAGTGGCACCTATGGGGAATAGATGTAGTCCTGGTAAAGATCCATCAAGATATAAACTAGCATTTGGCTAGTGTGTTGGATGATGGTTGGTAACACTTCAATGGGGAGATAAATGTTATATGCTTCCAGGATTCCATTGAGTGGCGACCTTATAATATTTGATCATATAAATCTAGTGAAATTAACCAAAGAGATATACAATAAAAATCAAATCAGCAAGCAACTCGAAGCAGATAAGAAGAAAATAATGATGCATTTCATAAACTTAAACGAATAAAGGTGAACAATATTTAAAGGAAGGAGATTGGAATTTGGTTACTCATCCGTTATAAGAGAGTCTAATCAAGCTTTACTAGAGCCAAGGACCCTTAGTTAACCATGCTTACTCTCCTTAACTACGTTACACCTAATGACTTCAAAACCACTAGTTATAACATAAAGATGCTCAATTAACTGAAAGGATGAACATGCAAAAGCCTAATGAGACTCAACACCTTGGCTTCAACAAGTGGTGAGTAAGGGCCAACACTCCATCAACTAGGGTAAAAAGGGAGTAATAAAATAAAGGGGTTAGGTTTGTTGGTTGAATCCTGTTTCTTGATAAGAAAAGTAAATTAACTGAAAGGATGAACATGCAAAAAGCCTAATGAAACTCAACAAAGGTGCTGATGGCTAATTTAAGGTAGGTGATAAAACACACACACATAGAGTAGACAACGAAACCTGCAAGAAACTCTCTTTTTATTCACCTTTTTGTTAAAACATAAAATTACATATTTATACAGAACTATAATTTTCATGGTGAGTGTATTTTTCCATCGGGATAGAGTCATTACAACCACGATGATGTATATTTCAAAAACCCATCCTCAAATTAACCATTGAGATTCACAAACGACTTTGCAAAAAATGATGAAATTGTGCTACGTGTCACTTTGTGGCTAGTTGTTGGGCTATGCATTTTGTTGAGTCCATAATTGGTCCCTTTTTAACCATCTTTAATCACCTTTTCTTCCCTCGTTTTACATGTTCAGCATGCTAATCAGACCTGTCCCTTCTCACTTTATCCCCTAAATTGCTAAGGTAAGACTGATTATTGCTTCATCTTATCAATGCTTATGATTGTGACAATTAAGGCTGTTTATCTCTCGAAATTGTGCTAATATGTTGTGATTTATGAAGATAGCACAAGATGAGTTGACTGCAGGAAAAGGGAGTTGAACAAGTCTTGAGACAAGGGGTGTTCGTGATCCAAGAAGATCCTCAATCCTTCAATCATCGATTAAGGCATGTGATTTTCATGCAACATTCCAGACGGAGCCGTATCAAGTAGCGGTACTAGAATGTGCTACGATCGGGGGATCTTTAGTACAGCTGTTCGAATATCATGGCGGTCTAGGAAGATCGCCACTTCTGGGCCAGTCTACAACTTTCTCTCATTTTCTATATTTGCACTATGCCACGTTTTGTAACAAAAAGTGTTATTCAGGGCGCCTGAAGATCATAGATCTTCATGGCTGCCCTTTGTAATAGGATCGGCTGTTATAGTTTGTATGCATAAAAGTGAGAGGATTGCTCGACCCAGAGGGTTGGAAAATAGATAATTCATTCTTGTATTGATAGTGGAAGTAATCTGTACTCATTCTTTCTTTTAATACAAAGAGTTGCTGCTGATTTAAGGAGTTGTACATTGTTCATCCAGCGTCTCTGCGTGAAGGCTGGGCCCGCCTTCTGCAGAGATTGCTGAGTTAAAGTAGGATTTCTGAATTAATTATGGTGTGATGTTCTGTTGATTATATTGCTCGTGTGCGCCGCAGTAGGATGTGTGAAATTGCAGTGTTATGTTTTCTTGAGATTGATAATTGCTACAGGATAACAATCGACTGAATTGGAAGTTCCTTTGTGCGATTCAGCCAATAGCTGTACACAGCTTTGTTCATCTCACGGTTCTAGATTGATGTCCCACGATTCCCAGCAATCATTTTATCATTGTAATTGTTGGCTTTCATTTTTGCAATTCAATTCTTTAAAGTAGCCGAACTTAATTTGCTGCAATTGAATTTCTAGATTACAATTAGTTTATGTGTATGGATTTCAAGAGCGATTAAATTGAATAGGCAGATCATTTATTTTTGGATATGAATAGGATTTCTTTTCTGTCTGCAATTGTTATTTGAATCTGATTTCATTTCCTGTTGATACATGGTAGGAAGAATTTGAATTTGTAGTGTTTAGAAGATTGGTGGGACTACATAGGTTCTGGGGGATGAACATGGTTGTTTAGGGATAAAATGTTTAACTATAATGATATGGTGTTTAAGCATAAATTGTGCATCTATCCTTTGAAATAAAAGAATTTCTCGGGTTGACAATAAATCTCGCATGCTCTGTGTGTTGATAACAATTTATATGCATTTAGGGTTCTCGACATTTTGCCGCCGTTGTCGGGGAAGGATAAAAAAATTAAACACTAGCATTAGTTGCATTTGGTAATTGTTTCTAGTCAGTCTCTTTTTATTCTCTTTGATGAAATGATTTGGGTTGCATGAATACGAGAAGGGTAAAACGCGATCAACTCCCAACTCCTAAAACCCCACAAGCTACTAACAGTGCAGGTGGCTCGGGTCGCGGTCGAGGAATACCATTGGGTAGAAGGACGTTCATCAATGACCTTGTTGATAGAACTGATTCATCCACTAGGGCTCGTCTTCAAGACACTCCTATCAGAAGAAACCCTGCCGATCCTGGGGTGCTAGCGTCGGGATCCACGGTGGAGAACATACGAGCAGCTGCGACTTCCTCGGCCATCCCTGCAGACGAAGACACAACTGTTACCATGGGACCTGCTGGTAGAGGTCCGAACTATCACATCAATGGGAGGCTTGTAACTAAGGAAGAGTGGGATCAGTACCACCAGAGGTTCGAGGGTCAGTGGAGAAACAAGGAAAAGAACGAGGAACAAGAGAAGGACGAAGAGAAGAACATAGGAAGAAACGAAGAGGAGGAAACAACAGAGGAGATGAGTAACCGACACGGGGACGACGAGGAAGAAGTGATGGGAGAAAACTATCATCATGGGAATCGTTCCCTGCCAGAAGGAACGGTGGCTACATTGCAATTTCCGATTCAACAACCAGATGGGGCAGCTCCTATGAAGAATATCTCACCATCGGTGTTACCTCGGTTCCATGGAAAGGTGGCAGAAGACCCAGACGAATTCCTTTTTGAATTTGATATTCTTTGTCGCAGCTACGATTATATCATCGATGCCCAAAAGTTAAAACTTTTTCCTGCTACCCTGAAGGACAATGCATTATGCTGGTTCATGAGCCTTGGGGGAGGAACCGTTGCTAACTGGGATACAATGAAACAAGTGTTCCTGGAAAAATATCAGGAATATTGTAACACCAAGGACAAGAGAGAAGAATTATTTAAAATGGTGCAGAAGGAGGACGAAATTTTGGAGGATTTCGTGGAAAGACTGCTGTACAATGTGCAGAGAGCTGGGCAGATGAATATGGGGTTGGACGTACTTAAGATAATTTTGCTCCGTGGGATAAGGGATGATTGTTTATATATGTTAAATATGCTTGGTAAGGGAGATATCTCCAAGGAACCTTTTGACAAAATTGTGGAACTATGCAAGAGATACTCCAGGGGGTCATCCAGGAACAATAAGCGGGACAAACGAGATAAGCTAGAACGTGACGTCTTCGATAGAACCCAGAAATCATCTAATGGAGGCGCCACCCATGCAGAGATAGGAAACCTCCTTGAAAATTTCAAAACAGAAATGATGAGCTCTATCTCCTCGGAGATCGACGTCCTGAAAGCAAAACAAAAACAAGCAGTGGAGGATCTCACATTAGGTGTGTTCTGCCCCCGATGTAGAAAGAATCATCCAGTAACAGAATGCCCGCTTGAGAAAATAAACGTATGTCAACTGTGTGAGCTGAACCACGAAATGAAGGAATGCCCTGCACTTCCTCAAGTAAAGGTCGTTCTGCAGGCATCAAACCCGGATGTGGAAGCAACCTACTTTATTGCGCAGAAGAAACCGTGGCAGCCTCGAAATCAAGGTATGTCCCCAGACTCGTTTCCATTTTTGAATAGTATGGGAAATTGGAATAATAACATGCAAAATGTGAATACACAATTCCCTTCAAATTATACTCAGTGGAACTCTTCCCAACCTGCAATACAAAACTATAACTCATGGAGTCCTTGGGCACAGTCACCACATCAACCTACGTCGTGGTCTCCTGGATGGAGGAATCTCCATCATGGGAACCAGTTTCCTCAACCACCTCCACCTCAACAGTCACCATATTCTCCTCAGTTTCCCCAATTCCCTCAATTTCCTCCATATCCTCAATACCTGCCTCAGCAGTCGCAGCTGCAGCTGCAGAACAATTCTATCCCGATTCGACCTCAGCTGCCTGCCCAGCCTAACCCCAATCCGAGTAATAAAGCAGTCCATCAATTGGAGACTGTCAATATGCCAGCCTACTCTCTTTCCCCTGTACCTTGCAACGAAATTCATTTACGATTTGGGAAAATTGTAGAGCTTGTAATCAAAGAGGATGTTTCACCCTCTGTGCATAAAGAAATAGGGAATTCGCAGCATCCATTTGACACAACTCCTATCATTGAAGATGCTGAACATCCCTTAGAAGGGACGGCTGAAACATCCAATGATAAATTTGATAATACACAGCCTTCCTAGCTGGTTAAGCAACCACCATACCCCGAAAGACTAATGCTACCTAGAACGGGGGGGCAATCTCAGTTTAACCTCCTCGGAGAGTTAAGGAACCTTTATGTCAAAATCCCCCTTCTTCAAGCTCTTCAAGATGTCCCTATTTACGCTAGAACAATGCGGGACCTGTGCACTAAGAGAGCAGGAAGGAAACCCAGGGATCCGCCCATGGTACACGTCATAGGGAACTTATCTTCCTTGATGACAGGGAAAGCCCCTGTTGCTAAATATGATGACCCTAGCAATCCTACCGTTACTGTACAGATAGGACAGACACAAATACCCAACGTACTAGTGGATCTAGGAGTAGCAATCAACGTTATCACAATAGAGACGGTAAAGAAGCTTGGGATCACTAACATTAGACCGACCCCTACTATTTTGGAATTAGCGGACAGATCCGCCATCAGACCCGAAGGGATTCTGGACGACCTTGTCATCTCAGTAGATTCATGGGAGTACCTAGCTGACTTTTTGGTATTACAACCAAAATCGCAGCTAGGGGGACACCCATTGATCCTGGGGAGACCTTGGTTGGCCACAGCTGATGCTTGCATCAGCTGTCGATCGGGGTCCATGACTATATCTGATGGTATGGATACTAAAAATCGCACGCTTTATCCTCCAGCTCGGCCAAGTCTAGAGGCTGAAACATCCCTTTGGATAGAGCAGGAGGAGGAGGAGGATGTTCAGCCATTATTGACTATAGGGAAGGCCTTAAGTTTTAAAAATGAGACAGAAGATGACACTATTAGCAATTTCATTAGTGAACCCGCTTCAGTGAATAGAGAGGTCTATCAAATTCTGAACACCACCTTGGGCAAGGAAGAACAAGAAAATCTTACAGAAGAAGCTTTAGTGGGTGACGCAAATATAATCCCGGTTGTGAAGAATTCAGAGAGTAGTCCTATTGAGGTAGAGCCTGGCAGAACTTTGAATATCAATCCTAGTCTCTCCTTAGAAGAATAGAAACGCCTGATCAGCCTCTTGAAAGAACACAGGGGGGCGTTTTCCTGGGAGTATACAGAGATGAGGGGCATTCCCTCTACTCTGTGCACCCATCACATTTATATTAAAAGTGACTCCCGGCCTGTGTGTCAACCCCAACAACGCATGAACCCCAAGCTGAAGGATATAGTGAAGGAGGAAATCCAGAAACTTTTGGAGGCAGGATTTATATATCCGATTTCAGATAGTGAGTGGGTCTCTCCACTCATGATTGTACCCAAGAAAAACGGGAAATGGAGGGTCTGTGTTGATTACAGGGAATTGAACAAAGCAACTCAAAAGGATCATTTCCCTTTGCCCTTCATTGACCAAGTACTTGATACCCTGTCTGGGAAGAAGTTTTTCTCCTTCCTAGATGGCTTTAGTGGGTACAACCAAATCCAGATTGCTCCTGAGGATCAGGATAAAACCACCTTCACCTGTCCCTGGGGAACGTTTGCCTATAGAGTGCTTCCCTTTGGATTATGTAATGCACCAGCAACGTTCCAAAGAGCTGTGATTGGCATATTCTCTGAATTAGTCAATGATAGCATGGAAATCTTCATGGATGATTTTACTCCCTATGGTAGGGACTTTGACGAAGCACTGGAGAATTTAAAGAAGGTTTTAATTCGCTGTGAACAGACTCAGCTCTCATTAAGCACTGAAAAGTACCACATGATGATGAGCGAGGGGGTGGTATTAGGGAATTTTATCTCTGCCAATGGCATTCAGGTAGACCCTTTAAAAATCAAAGTGATAAGAATATACCTACCCCTTCAACTCAAAAATAGGTGAGGAGCTTTCTGGGACATGCAGGGTACTATCGAAGGTTTATAGAAAATTTCTCCAAACTAGCCTCTCCCTTGTTCTCTCTGTTAACGAAGGATGCATAGTTTGTGTGGAATAGAGCATGCCAGACAGCATTTGATGTGCTTAAAGAGAAGCTGTCCACAACCCCCATCCTAAGGGGACCTAATTGGACCTTGCCCTTCCATATTTCTTCAGACGCTTCCGACACTGCCATTGGAGCAGTATTAGGACAGCAGGATGGACAAGTACCTTATGCCATTTACTATGTTAGTAAAAACCTAGCCCCTGCTGAACTTAATTATATTGTTACTGAAAAAGAGTTCCTAGCTATTGTTTACTCTATCAATAAATTTCGACATTATATCACCGGATATCCTACATTTGTGCACACTGACCACTCTGCCATTAAATACTTAATGAATAAACCTGTTACCAATGCCAGAGTAACCAGATGGCTTTTGTTGTTGCAAGAATTTGATATCACCATTATAGATAAACCTGGGAAGGAAAATGTTGTTGCTGACTTTTTATCCCGATTTACTAACAGTGATGATAGTTTGCCTGTTGAGGATGCTTTCCCAGATGAACATCTATTCGCATTTTCAACTCATTCTCCATGGTATGTAGACGTCGCTAACTATTTGGTTGTAGGAAAGCTTCCGCCATATATGTCAAAATGAGAAAAAAGAAAAATTATCCAGCGGAGTGCCAGGTTTTGTTGGATAAATGGTCATCTCTTCTACACAGGGCCTGATCTTGAGATCAGGAGATGTGTAAGAGAAGATGACATCTTTCCTATATTAAAATCTTGTCATGAGGGGCCGTGTGGAGGGAACTTTGCAGATAAAAGAACAGGGCATAAAGTACTGCGGATGGGCTACTACTGGCCGACTCTGTTTAGGGATGCTAAAAGGTATGTCCAGTCCTATGACAGCTGCCAAAGGATGGGCCAACCGAATAAAATAGATCAGATGCCCCTACAGGCTCAACTTGTAGCTGAACCATTTGATAGATGGGCACTGGATTTCATTGGCCCTATCAGTCCTCCTTCTAGATAGAAGGTCTACATACTGGTTTGTACTGATTATATGACCAAGTGGGTGGAGGCTGTAGCTTTGGCCAAGGCTAATGACCAGGCAGTGATTGATTTTATGTACAGTGAGATCTTTACCCGTTTCGGGGTACCAAAAGAAGTAGTTACCGATGGGGGGCCGCAGTTCATGTCACACCAATTTGAATCCCTGCTCTGGAAATATCATGTGCAGCACAGGGTGTCTTCAACTTACCACCCCCAAGCCAATGGTTAGGTGGAAAGTACCAATAAGGTTATTGAGAACATCCTTACTAAAACAGTTAACAGCCATCGAAAGGATTGGGCTGACAGGCTTCCGGAAGCACTATGGGCATATCGCACGACTTGGCGCGACACCACAGGTTTCTCCCCATATGATTTAGTGTATGGAAAGAGTGCCATCTTTCCAATTGAGTTTGAGATTAAAACCCTGAGGAAAGCCACCGAAATGAATCTGGATGTAACAAAGGACCAGAAGCGAAGATTGAATCAATTAAATGAATTAGATGAGAAGCGGTTGGCTGCAGTGGACCAGACTTTGTTGCTTCAGCAACAAAGATCTAATTGGCATGAACGATTTATTAAAAAGAAAGTCTTCAGCGAAGGAGACTGGGCGTTACTCTATGACTCCAGATTCAAAAAGGATTTTAAAGGTAAATTGCGTACAAGGTGGCTAGGTCCATATTTGGTTGACAGGGTCTTTGACAACGGCACTGTCCGTCTGGTGACCATTGATGACAATCGACTACCATTACTTGCTAATGGCCATAGAATGCAACTGTATCGTAAACCTATTTTGAAAGATGCATTCATTTCACAAATCGCCGCCGATCCAGAGTATCAGCTGACACCAGGGCAGAAGCTTCTCCCTGCCTCTGCCAACTCTTGAACTGTAAATCACACTTTGAATCACTGTACATAAATAATTTTTTTTCCTACTATAGCGTATAATTTGTTATTTTCCTTTTGCATTTGATCGTGTCGGTTGTTGTTATTTTTCAAAAATTTACAGGGAAGTATCAGGCGAATGACCAGATTGGGCCCGTCGAACCGGCGTCGTCTTCCTCTGCTTCCCTGCGTCGCATTTTATTTTTTCCCCCCCAGAATAAAATTTGCCAGCGGCTGAACATAATTTCCCGGCGGCTGAACACAATTTCTCGGCGGCTGAACACAATTTCCCGGCGGTTGAACATAACTTCCCAGCGGCTGCAATATATCTTCCGGCAGTCGTGACCTTTTTCCCGATGACCCGAATAATCCTTTTTCAGGCAGCCGTGAAACATATTTCCCGGTGGCTGAACATAATTTCCCGATGGCTGTGACATATTTTCCGAGGAACATCAAACTTTTTCTTCCGCAGCCGTGATTGCTCTTGTGTCTGCCAATCTTTTCCCGGCATCGTGAACCACCTTGGGCAGCTGCACCATTTTTTAGTTGGCCGCAATCTTATTCTTTACAACTACACTTCCACTCTATTTTGTGGACATTTCCAGCAGTAGATTCTGTTTTTTTTTTTCCAATCTGCAGCGGTAACTCCTGAGTAACGAAAGAAAATTGCTTCCATTACTAGATATGCCCCTGATTTATCCTACTTGTGCCAGCCAACTTGGCATCATTCCGACCCCGGCGACGCGATGGTTTTTGTTTCATTGGCAGAAGGCATTATGGCGTTATCCGCGTCATT
The DNA here is from genome assembly GCA_001517045.1 of Pseudotsuga menziesii. NCBI lineage: Eukaryota > Viridiplantae > Streptophyta > Pinopsida > Pinales > Pinaceae > Pseudotsuga > Pseudotsuga menziesii. Next base: position 98,909 of record LPNX011006018.1, read on the forward strand.
ATGATCAACTTAATTCCTGCGTACGAGCTCGGCTTTGCAGCGTCAGCGATTACACGTTTCATCATTCTCCGCAGGCTATCTGACGCACAGTCACACGAGGTATGGCTTTGATTTTCACATGATTAAGTGTTGATTCGATTTAATAATATCAGTCATACCTTTATACATATTATCATTATGGCTTAATTAATCCATTCCCTCGTGCGACGTAACAACTTATCACCGCCACCTTCCCCAATTTGGCATAAAAATTTCGAACCTCCCTCTGTACTGCACTTTCCAAATTTACCATCTTTTCTCAACATCTCTCCTCAGCGCTCTGTGCATCCTCTGCTCTGCAATCTCCATTTTCGGACTCTGTAACTCTGCAGCCAGGACTATGGGGCTTCCATCTCGTCATGAACCTTTGAATACACAAGAACCCAGGACCAATCCTGAGGTTTTTTCTATATTTCAAGCCGCTGGCTGGATTGAATATTTTGAGCGCCTGGACGGATTTAACCGGGAAGCAGCGTTGCAATTTGCTTTGAACCTCCGATACACTCACTTCAAAGTATGGGGGCTGTGGATAGAAGTCTCTGAGACCGTTATATCTGAGGTTACTGATATCCCATGGGAGGGAAAATCATGGTTTGGACGACGAGCATCCACGACGCTTGCACGGGAAGAATTTTTCCAAGAAGGGGAGCAAGTTTAATCATCACGAAGAGGAATTTCATTTTCCTCGTTGCCATGGCCATGGGATCAGGTTTTTGTCTTTCTCAAGAAGTACATCACCTATGAAGGTAGGTACCAAACTATTTATTGTTCTGATCTACCATTGCTTTCTCATCTCCGCCATCGTATTTTATTGAACATTCCATATTATCTGCTTCATGCCCTACGTCATATGGTGGAATATGTCCAAAGTGCTAAACATCAACATGTTTCCCTAACCCACCATGGTCTTATAAAATTAATTATTTCAAAAACCCTCGCCCAGCACAATATAACCTGGGACCAATTCATTGCTGCGCACACAACTCACCCTTAGGAACCTGCTCCTTTGCTAGGTATCCCAGTAGAGCAGGCACATCTTCAACTACATCAGGCGGATCGGTGTCCCCCCAATGTAGTTGGGAGGGGGGATGGCATTGCACCAACAGAACCATTGGGGGAGGGTGTTGATAAAAATCCTGAGAAAAACACAGACAACAGGGAAGCTCTGACATCAGAAGGGGAAATTGGAGCAGCATTGAATGCTGCGACAATTGAACCTGAATATGGCAGAGCCAGGGCAATTGAAGAACATATTGAACCGGTCACTACTGAATCCTCACCTGAGTGGGGAGGAGGAACCCTAATTGTGGAGGAACGGCCGTAGGAGCAAGAGAATATTCCTATGACCCCAGTAATGAATCCTGATATGCTAGCCCCACAAAAGGAAACACCTCAAAGGAAAAGGAAGAGATTAATTAGGGAACTCAATATAACCTCACCAATCAGAAGAAAAAAGGAACTAAATCAGTTGTAGTGACAGAGGCGGTCAAAAGAAGATGGACAACCTTGGAGGCACAGGTTGAGTTCCCGATTCTTGTACCAAGACCAATGGACGCTCCACAGAGGCCAGTTGAGGAAGAACCCAGCATTGAAGGACTGTTGGAAGAAAATACATTATTAAAGGAGGAAGTCCAAGTAATTCGTAGGGAAGTGGAGACATGGAAGGAAACCTGCAGGAAACAAGGAGAGAAGAAAATGTATACATTGGTGGAAGCTGCAAAACAGTTGGAGGGATCAAATTCTATCGAGCCTGGTAAGGAAGATGAGCGGGTGATTTGTCCTGCCTGTGGGGAAATTTTTAAGGAGGCAGGCCATAAGATCATACTTTGCACCTGTACAGCTCAGTAGCCCGAGGCCACAACAGAGGAAGCTGCGGAAAAAGAAGATGCTGCATCTTTGATCATCCTTGCTGAAGCTGCCACCAATCCTGCGACAGAGGAGAAAAAGGAGGAAATCGGGAATGATGATGGAGATAAGGATTGCACTCTGAACTCAGAAGGCTCCCATGATACAGAAATGATAGAAGATGAACCACAAGGGCAGGACATTAATGAACTGGAACAGGGGGCTGTAACACAAGAACCAACGACCTTGAGTATACTTGTCCAAATGGCAGAGCAGGTAGTAGAAGAACTGGGGATGAAGGACACCCTGAAACTTAATGAAGAGATCTGCATGGTAACTCCATAAAGTTCCCAGGATACAGAGCTAATCTAGGATGAAGAAGCAATCCAGGATGTTGTAACACAAGAACCAACATCCTTGGGAATTGCAGCAGGGAGTTCTGAATTTCAATTAGAAGATGACCTGGGGATGGATATCATACCCGATACACAGTGGAGTGAGGATGAATAGATAATAGCCTCATTTGACATTGAGCTCCTTGAGGAAGAATTGTACGATGGGGAAGATATCCAATCTCAGAGGCAGGAGGACAAAGATGTTGTTGTTACACAAGAACCAGCAACACAAACCTTGAATTCAGAAATGCAGGAGGGAGACACTGCCACACAAGAACCAGTGCCCCTAAAAGTAATGGAGATGGATGCTGAGGAGAGTTTAAAAGATAGGCAGGAGGACAAAGATGTTGCTGTTACACAAGAACCAGCAACACAAACCTTGAATTCAGAAATGCAGGAGCGAGACACTGTCACACAAGAACCAGTGTCTCAGCAAGCTATGAATACAACTGTGGAGGATAAACCAGGGGATGTTGCTGCTACACAAGAACTAGGAACACAAGAATCAGATTCAGAAATGCAGGCTGACCAAGGAGAAGACATTGTCACACAAGAACCAGTGTCTCAACAAGCTACGAATACAGCTGTGGAAGGTAATCTGGGGGATGTTGCTGCCACACAAGAACCAGCAACTTTCATAAGAAACTTAGATGTGCTGAAGGACAAGGTCCCACAAGAACCAGTACCTCTTCCTCTCATAAATTTTATTGATTTTGATTCAGAGCAGGAAGAGCATTACAAAAAGGAAATTTTAAACCTCACAGCAGAAGTCTCAGCCCTGAGGATGGAAGTGACCAAATGGAAAAATCAGGTGGAAGAAAACCAGAAAAAGATGATTGCTTTAAGTGAGCATAGAAGAATTATTAGAGCATTGGAAGAGCAGGGGGATGAAGAACGTATGGCTCACAGAGTTCAGTTAGAGGAGCTACAGAACAAAATGAGGGAATTGAGAAAGTTTCAGGGCATGCAGAAGGAGAAGGATCAGATGTACGCTTTATCTCAAGAACTCATAGGCACCAGGAAGCCCTCTTCCTCTTATCCGGTATTTCTCTTCGAGCAGTTCGTCTGGTTTAAATTAAAAGCTGTACAGGAAGGGAGGTCGTTTGAAATCGCAACCTCAGAGAAATTTTTGGAGACATTCTTTGGAAGTAGGTTTGAGGAGCAGAACTTACTATGTGAACTATACTTGCATGAGATGGCTTGCCCTTTGGATCGCCACTCGAATCCTGTTCCATTTGCAGGGGATGTTCAGCTCAGAGCCTTTTCCTCCTTCGTGAGCAACCATGTTCAGTGGGAAAGGTCTTTTTAGACCTTTTCCCACAATGAAGCTCATACTAATTTATGGATTCATAGTGAGCCTCAGAATCCTGTAATTCTCTTGGCACGGTACAGAAGTCTCCTTTCCAGTCCTTCCCAGGTGCAATGAATTATGAACTTGCAGGAAGAGGTAATCTCCACCTGTACCAAATCCATTTCCAGGTAGCAGCAGGTTGCATTGGAAGGTAGCAAGCACAGATGGCAGGCTGCCTCTTCTGCACTAAGGAACCGAGACCCCTACTGTTTTAAGAATTTTAAACATGCACTCTCTAGAGTCAAGGGTTACGTAGGGAGTATGAAGGAGTGTGGAGTTAACTGGCTGGGTTTAAAATTCAAATTTCCTCTTATTTGGTGGCCAGCAAAACCATACAACATGGATTTTTCCTTGACTAGGGTAGAGGAGCAAAGATGTTGGTAGTACTGGGTTATTCACAGGGGTTTTCTGAACACAGATGAGGAACCTGAATTTCCCTACAATTTCTCTTCCCTCCACGAGCAGAGCTCCATGCAGGATTCAGACTCCGAATGATGTAGATTGTTGCATGAGGACATGCAACAGGGTAGTTGGGGGGAGATGTTGAGTCCACAATTGGTCCCTTTTTAACCATCTTTAATCACCTTTTCTTCCCTTGTTTTACACGTTCAACATGCTAATCAGGCCTGTCCCTTCTCACTTTATCCCCTAAATTGCTAAGGTAAGACTGATTATTGCTTCATCTTACCAATGCTTATGATTGTGACAATTAAGGCTATTTATCTCTCGAAATTGTGTTAATATGTTGTGATTTATGAAGATAGCACAAGAGGAGTTGACTGCAGGAAAATGGAGCTGAACAAGTCTTGAGACAAGGGGCATTCGTGATCCAAGAAGATCCTCAATCCTTCAATCATCGATTAAGGCATGTGATTTTCACGCAACATTCCAGACGGAGCCGTATCAAGTAGCGGTACCAGAATGTGCTACGATCGAGGGATCTTTAGTACAGCTGTTCGAATATCATGGCGGTCTGGGAAGATCGCCACTTCTGGGCCAGTCTACAACTTTCTCTCATTTTCTATATTTGCACTATGCCACGTTTTGTAACAACCAGTGTTATTCAGGGCGCCTGAAGATCATAGATCTTCATGGCTGCCCTTTGTAATAGGATCGGCTGTTATAGTTTGTATGCATAAAACTGAGAGGATGTCTCGACCCAGGGGGTTGGAAAATAGATAATTCATTCTTGTATTGACAGTGGAAGTAATCTGTACTCATTCTTTCTTTTAATACCAAGAGTTGCTGCTGATTTAAGGAGCTGTACATTGTTCATCCAGTGTCTCTGCGTGAAGGCTGGGCTCGCCTTCTGCAGAGCTTGCTGAGTTAAAGTAGGATTTCTGAATTAATTATGGTGTGATGTTCTGTTGATTATATTGCTCGTGTGCGCCGCAGTAGGATGTGTGAAATTGCAGTGTTATGTTTTCTTGAGATTGATAATTGCTACAGGATAACAGTCGACTGAATAGGAAGTTCCTTTGTGCGATTCGGCCAATAGCTGTACACAGCTTTGTTCATCTCACGGTTCCAGATTGATGTCCCATGATTCCCAGCAATCATTTTATCATTGTAATTGTTGACTTTCATTTCTGCAATTCAATTCTTTAAAGTAGCCGAACTTAATTTGCTGCAATTGAATTTCTAGATTACAATTAGTTTATGTGTATGGATTTCAAGAGCGATTAAATTGAATAGGAAGATCATTTATTTTGGGATATGAATAGGATTTCTTTTCTGTCTGAAATTGTTATTTGAATCTGATTTCATTTCCTGTTGATACATGGTAGGGAGAATTTGAATTTGTAGTGTTTAGAAGATTGGTGGGACTACATAGGTTCTGGGGGATGGACATGGTTGTTTAGGGATAAAATGTTTAACTATAATGATCTGGTGTTTAAGCATAAATTGTGCATCTATCCTTTGAAATAAAAGACTTTCTCAGGTTGACAATAAATCTCGCATGCTCTGTGTGTTGATAACAATTTATCTGCATTTAGGGTGCTCGACACATTTTGGCCTTGTTCAGCAGAAATCCTCACGAGTCACGGTGACTCCATTTTACAACTCCATTGATAAACTCCACAATGCTAACATGTGTTTCATGGGGACTCCTCTATCATACCTTGTTTATTACCTCTCGCCTAACTGACACACTTCCACAACGCTAATATGCAGACACGTGTCATGTCTTTCTTCTCCATTTGGTTTTTCCCAAATACAACTTTTAGCTCCTCTGATATGGCCACTCTGATAGCCCCTCAGCGTTTTCCATGTGTCCACATTTGATTCCCTGTTGGACCATATCTCTCGGGGGCCTCCTGAGCATCCCCTATTTTACCTCTAATATGGGCGCTCCAATACTAATCGGACTTTGACACTTGTCACCTCATCGTGGTTTCTAGTCAAACCATCCACATGAACAAATTGTTTATAAATCTGGAGAATGGCCTCCTATGCCCACTATCATGCTTCCATGTGTTGTCTTCTGATTTGATATTGGAGCTTCTTCATTGGGTTTCTCCATTGCACTCTTGTTCATAATTCTCGTGCTTTACGTTGACATCCTCTTTGCTACTGCCACATGTCATCACTCGATTCGTTTTTAAGATAAATTTATCTAACCTTCCGAGCTCATCAATAGTTAATTGATATTTCATTTCCTCTTCAGTCTTCACTCAAAACTTCTCTCGCGCAACTCTGATGTGACTCCATATGGTGACAGTCAATTGGTAGATACAAAATTAAATATTTATCAAGACTGGAAGCCGTGCAATTACTCCTATCTTCATATTGACTTCAATTAAACTTCAATGCCAGTAATACTCTTGATAATTTATGTACAAAATGCTTTGTGGACTAAGGTAATTGATGGGGTAGGGTAAAGTCTAACTAAAACCTACCATTCCCAACCTGTCATTTTTCCGGATCAAAATTTAATTGAAAAATTGTTTTTGCAATTTTGCTATTTGAGTAATCAACTAGATCAAAATTTGATTGAAAAATTGTTTTTGCAATTTTGCTATTTGAGTAATCAACCAGTGCGTGCCTAAATTAAATGGCAGATTCTGGAGCTACCCAAATGATTTAAATTACCATTTAAACAACAACAAAAATTACAGTGTCAACAATTTCTGGTATGCCGAGTTCGGACTACGTGGCGTTTGTTCGTTTGATATACTACTCCCTAATTTATGGTTGAATAGCCATTTACTTAATCTGATTTGATTTGACTAGGGCATCCTCAAAAAGTGCATCTACAATCTCTGCAACTTACTTGAATTCTATGGTACAAGAATTGAAAAAATAATTACTCTCAACAAAAATAAATTTATAAAATAAATAAAAATAAAAGATAGTAATTTTAATTGAATTTAATATATTATAGTTTTCCACTTATACTATTTAAAATAAAATAAGTAAAAAACATTTAATTAAATGTAAAATTTCAAACATTGCCACCGACTACAAATACACATTAAACATCACCCTGTTACTTTTTATCTTGTTTTTTTATATTTAAAAATAAATTGGCCATAGAATACTATGGGTCCACTTTTCGACCCAAAAAAGATTGATTTAAATTATTTTAAGTTTCGAAATCACTTGAAAAGACTCGACAATAACATAATCAAATCTCCATAAATTAGGAGTGAAAATAAGGCAACTTTGACGTGGAAATAATTGCAACTTGAAGGACAACCATTGAAATTATGCGCAGGGATGTATACCTTTATATAAAAGTCTCAGAATTCATTGAAGTGGTAAGGCGGAATAGAGAGAAATAAACCAAATTTTCTTGATGCCTTGCAATACAGAGAAATAAACCATCTTTCTTGAAACCTGCAATATTGGCAACCCAAGGGGAAGGTGAAGTGTTTCCTGACGTTCTAATATTATCTATCCATTTTTAACTTTTGAGAGGTTGTTATTTAACCTTCCAACCTATAAAGCCCAAACAAGCTTCACAATACATCCATGTTTTTGGATTTTGGAAATGGTTTACTTTCCAAACAAACTAGGGTTTACAAGTTTATTACGTGGCCATAATGTATCCATATTTTTAACTTTTGGACACTTTCTTAATGAAAGACATCATCAAATAAAGGTAATTTCGTCATTTTGTCAGTAGCCATATTACATTTATGCTAGCTTCTTGGCTTACATTTAATTTTTTTTGGGACATCTCTGTACTTCCCCTATTTATTATACAAACCCGGCTCCTTTAAATAAAATGTCTAATTATCTAACAAGCATAAAATTCGCAACGATAAAAACATTTGGTTTAAATAAACTGCTATCAAACATTGATCCTAAAATGAACAAGATCTTACCCCGCTCCTTTAAATAAAATGACGAGTTATCTAAGAAGCATAAAACTCGCAACGATACAAACATTTGGTCTAAATAAACTGGTATCAAACATTGATTCTAAAATGAACAAGATCTTTCCATGGGAAACAGTAGAGGCTTTTCGGGTGTAGCTGGGGGATTGAAACATGGGGGAGGATTGGGTATATTGTCTCCATTTCCTTCCAGCATTTGAACAACCCTGCTCATGCAAGGACGATCTTTCTGGTTGTATTGAATACACCACAATCCAACTTTTGCGAGTCTCCTCGCCTTCTACTCATCTTCTGCGTCTAGTTCTACTTCTCCTCTCAATCTCTTCGCTAACTCCCCAGTCTGGAGCAGCTTGAAAGCCCAATCGGGAAAGAAAAACTGGCTGGAACGGCTCTCCTTCCAATTGATGTTCTTTCTCCCCCCAACAAGCTCTAGCAAAAGCATTCCGAAACTATAAACATCTGATTTGTCCGTAACAGGGCCCATACCTTGGTCACACAATTCAGGCGCAACATATCCAGGCGTCCCTCTGCCGGCCGTCATTGATATATGGTCGTCTTCTTTCCCACAAAGTTTTGCAAGACCAAAATCAACAACTTTTGGTGTGAAATCGGCGTCCAGTAATATGTTGTGAGGTTTGATGTCGAAGTGTATGATGCGCTTCTCGCAATCTTGGTGTAAATATGCAATTCCACGAGCAGCACCCAAAGCAATTGAATACAACTGTTCCCAACTTAAGACTTGCTCCTTCTTTTCTTCAGTAAATATAAACTTCTCGAGAGATCCGTTAGCCATATACTCATATACCAGAGCGCTTGTAATGCTTTTAAAACAATACCCCGACAACCGAACCAAATTGAAGTGATGCACCCATCCAATTGTGGCCACTTCGTTCATGAATTGGGTCTCGGTGTGTCTTTGCCTGTACAGAATCTTAACAGCCACTAAAGCTCCATTCTGAAGCTTTCCTTTATACACCACACCATAACCTCCTTCTCCCAACTTTTCCGCAAAGTTGTTTGTGATCTTCTTGAGTTGAGAGTGTGTATACCTAGTTGGCATATCATAAGCATATTGCTTTAGGAATTTCTCAACCTTTGAAGTAGAGCTACCAGGAGGAGGTTTTCTCCTCTTTGCATACAACGATAAGAACAGTACTAGTACCACTGCTGTCAGCACAACTCCCAGGGAGCAACCTGGAGTGAAATGAAACAGATTCATATCAATGCGATCTTCGTCCAACCCAAAACATAAAATTAATGGAAACAAAATGCAATTCATATATTAGGTTAAAACGGAGAGACGGAATATGAAGAATTCATATTTACCTATTATAATAGCTGGCATGTTTCGATGTCCTGTATGTTGAGTACCTGCAATGTCCACAGTTATTCGTAAGAGAGTATTGCATACTTTGACAAATCAGGAAACTGATACAGAAGGTGAAGGATTCAGACACTTATTTGTAGAAGCCGATCTGGAAACCTACCATTGAGGGGACATTTGTTTGGATGAGATGTGCCATCGACACAATAGTAAAGAAACATTGTCCGTTTTGATATGCTATAACCACAAATCCCATTACTATTCAAACAAGCTTCACAGCCTTTTTTTCTGTTCTGGTCGACATTCCATGTGACCTCAAAACCCTGAGCTAGTAAAGTCGTATTATCAATGGGCTGCCGAGAAAAGTTCTGTTTAATTGGTAGTTGAAATACTTTACAGAAAGTCCCCTCTAAATTTAAATGGGGATCCAAACTGTAGTACCAATCACTGCCACATAAACTCAAATTATACGACACTGGTACTCCACTAATGTTCTCGGCAACTTGATGGCAGGGCTTCCAAAGCGTGAGATTAGTGTATGTATCGAGAACATGAAAATGAGAGCCAGAGGTCCAGAATTGAGAGTAGTTACCTGAAAGATCACATTTACCACCCCACACATTGTCGTTAACAATGGTCAATATTTTATATGTGCTGCTATCAACCAAGAACGAGGACTCCAATATGTGATATTGGTTTCCAGTTCCACCAATATTGATCAGAGTATGGCTCTCGTAATCACATGACTCTAACTGGAAGTCAGGGTCACCGCAGCCGCTGCCATTAATCCCAAAAGGATAACCGAATTCAACGTCTCCACATGTAGATGTCTGCGAACGGCAATCCTCGTACTGAGTGCCGAAACATGATGAAGAGGAGAAGAGCACAAACATGAACAGTGAGAGGCATTGAACACGTATTCTCATGCTCTGCTATTCCGTCAGAGATAAAACTGAATGACAGTAGATTTCAACTGAACAGAATAGGCGATTGTAGAAAAGGCGAGAAGGGTTTTGCAAATATATTAAGAAACGGAGGAGATGCAATCGGGAGAGAGTGGGCTTCAAGGAAAACGCGTGGAGGAGACCGCAAAGTCAACACGCCATGTAGACCTCTTAAATTTTTTGTTTGACTAATTCCACAATCCTTATCGTATCTTTCATTGAAAATTGAGTGAGCAGTTGAAGACTCTGACCCTCATTTCAAACGTATGGCCACTCATTTTGACATACGAACTTATTACCTCGAACGGAAATTTTACGGCGGGTTAGGTTTTTCTTCAATTGCTAAAATTTATATTAAAAAGATAGATAGGTTTAAAACCTAGATCAAGATCACCGTCACTGTTGAATAGAAAAACCATCTAACCACCCCCTCCCCACAAAATTACTGTAATAAATTTATGAAAAAAATGAGAACCATCGTATTCTGACCGATTCTCACCCTTTTTTTTTCAGGAAGAAAAAAGCCTGACCTTGTTATTCTTTATTAGAATCAAAGGGCATCTCAACATTCATCCGACAAAATGGGTTACATCATGTCGATACATCTTGGAGTTCATCCGAGGGGAAAGGAACACAATTACTTGTAAAACACCCATCAGTAAACTGTCTCATCATATGAGGATCGTCACCCATCCACATCTAGCGAGTGCCAACAGACACTGCTCTACAATCTAAAAAAGATGACTCTATATTATACATACCATCACCAGGGGAAAAATCCCGTAATATAAACTCGATACAGCTCTACAATCTAATAAAGATGACTCTATATACCATCACCAGGGAAGAAACTCCCATAATATAAACTCAATAGAGCTGAAATAGATCCTGAGAGACCAATTGGTCCTCATAAAATTATTTGTAACTACCTTTACCTTGTGAAAATAAGAGTGCATCTTTAGAGAGTCGGTCAGCCAACCGATTGTGCTCTCGATAGATGTGGGTGATATACAATGCCTGGAAGCTTGTAAAAATCTTTTTTGTCTCCCGACACCAATGAACCAAATCAGTGGGGGAGAGAGCAGTCGATCCCTTCACCCAATTCATGATTACAAGTGAATCACCATATATCTGGGATAGGGGGATCCCCATCATTTGGGAAGTAAGGAGAACTGCCCATAAACTGAGCAATTCTGCTTTAGTATTGGTTCCTTGTCTGACCCCCATCATGAACTCCAAATGATGACATTCATTTATATAAATGCAAAAACCAGCACCAGCAACCTTACAATTTGATGCACCATCTATGAAGCCACAGGGGTAAATCATGGGAGGAGAGTTCCCCAATACTCTGCCAGATTTCCTCTTTTTAATAGGCATATTAGAAAGATGCTGAACAGCTGAAATGACCTGATAAACAATACTAAAAATATTTCTTTTTTCATCCTCAAATATCATTTTATTACGTACCTTCCACAGAGTCCACATCATATAAAAAGGCAGTTGATAGTAAGACGAACTTTTTGATATCTTCCCCAACCAATCGAGCAACATATCCACCAATGAATGATGAGTTGAGAAACCATGCAGATTAAAATGTATACATACCTGTTCAGCCACTAATTTCCACACTGTACAGTTTATAAAAAGATGATCTACAGTTTCATTTTCAGCTTTGCATAATACACATATACCAGGACCCTGTTTACCTTTTCTCTGTAAATTCTCCCAAGTAAGTATTTTACATCTTACAGCTAGCCAAATAAAGCATGAGATTTTATTTGGCAGTGAATTATTCCACAGATATTTGTCAATTGGCGATGATACCATTCCCTGTGATGAATTGACAATACTATCATACGCATTCCTTGCAGATAAAGTGCCTTGTTTCTTTTTAAAGTTCCATACCAATTCATCATCACTATCAGTAATGCGGATGCCTGCACCAATTAATCCTACTGTAAAATCTGTCCATAAATTAATGAAAAAACCTCCCAAGTTTAATTCCTCAGCCGTGTACCAGTAACCCTGTGCATCAGATTGTGTATTATGTGCCTGCACTAGTGTGCAAATATCTAAATCCTGCAGATTAGATCTAAGGTCCTCAGGCAGATAGAATCCAGTGCTAGATCCAACAATTGGATCAATCCCAACAATAACATCAGAACCCTTACCAACCTGCCATGCCAAATGCTTGCCAATCCATGGTAAAGTATATAAAAAACCTCTCCAAATGACTGATACATTTCTTCTGCAATTTTTTTTTGATTTGAACCAGTCTACAACAGATCCCTTTTTAATATATTTTGCATAAAGAACCTGAAACCAAAGTCCCTCAGATTGAAGAATACGCCAGAACGTTTTTATTCTCAATGCCATGCTGAACCAAATTAAATTTTTAATGCCCCATCCTCCTAACTCCTTGGGCCAGGAAAGGTCAGACCAATTAGCCAGATGATATTTTTTATTAGTGCTGGTTGAACCCCACAGGTAATTAAACATAACCCTTCTAATAGTCTGTATAGTGGAAGCAGGAAGTGGAGCTAAACCCATCCAATACACTGGGATACTGGAGAGGACTGATTGAACTAGAATCAATCTACCTCCAATCGACAGCAATTTGTTGGTCCAATGACTGATTCTTTTTTCAAGTTTTTTAATGATCCAATTCCAATCCATTACTCTATAACTGAGGGGCTTCAAAAAAAAGCCCAAATAAGTTAATCCAGTATGTAATGGCTGTAATTTATAAGGCAGGTTACCAATAAACCAATTCAGACAGTCATAAAAAAGATTGTAATATAATAAACAAGATTTATCAAAATTGATCTTCATTCCGGAGGCTTTACAGAAGCTCTCCAATATTACCTCAAAAGCTGACCAGTCAAGAAGAGTGCCAGATCCCATAAGTATCACATCATCAACAAAAAGAAGGTGGGTGAGGGAAAGAGAGGGAGAGAGTTTTATGCCTTTGATCAGACCATTAGCTTTTGCATCCTTAATTAGTAAACTGAGGCCTTCAATAACAAGTATAAAAAGGAGCGGAGATAAAGGACAACCTTGTCGAATACCTCTAGAAGCGGTGAAAAAATTGGAAGGGATTCCATTAATCAGTACCGCAAAGTTTGCAGTGGTAAGACAGCTCATGATCCAGTTAACAGTAATGAGAGGAACACCAATTTGAATCAGAATCAATCTGACATAGGTCCAATCCACCCTATCAAAAGCCTTTGACAGATCCAATTTTAGTACAAAAGCACAAAGATTATGAGTTTTCACAGAGTGAAGTACTTCCTGCACAATTCCAATAGGTTCAGAAATAAGTTGATCCTTTAGGAAACCAAATTGTTCGTGTGAAATACCCTTATCCAAAAAGGGTTTTAACCTCCCAGCAATCACCTTAGAGATAAGCTTGTAGAGCAGGTTACACAAAGAGATGGGCCTGAAATCAGCGAAAGTACGGGGCTTATCAGAGTTTGGAATGAGAGCAAGGAATGTAGAGTTCAGGGAAGGGGGAATAAATCTCGTCAGTCTAGTTTGATCGATAGTGTTCAATAGAACCGGTCCCAAAAAGTCAAAAAAATGCAAATAAAATTCCACAGGCCACCCATCAGGTCCAGGACTGCGGTCCTTCTTAAAAGATTGAAGAGAGAGCTCAATCTCTTTTAAACCAACCGGGCAGCTGAGAGTGCAAGATTGGTCTAGAGGAATAAGTCTTTTAAAAAGAGAGACCACTTTAAGTTGTTGGACCAGATCAGTGCCCCCATCATCCTTGAAAATAGCAGAAAAGTGATTTTTACCCATCTCTTTAAGGGCATATTCCTCCTTAATAGAAATACCTTCAGAGCCTTCAAGTGACCAAATCATATTGTGTAATCTTCTACCAGAAGCAACAGCATGAAATTTTTTTGTATTTGAGTCACCTTGAAGATCCCATTTAGTTATGCTCTTAAGTTGCCATGTTAGCTGAACATGTCTTAAGATTTTTTGTTTCTCCATAATCAGCAATGATAGTTGTGCATCTTGTTCTCTAGTAAGGATACCATATGATGGACCCCCCAGAATCTTCTCAATTGCAAGATCAATCTTGTAAGTATCCAATGTCAAACTGTTCGTTTTATTTTTAGTCCATCTTTTGGTATCATTCTTAAGAATGCGCAATATGTGGCATAGGTCCTCAATATTATAAAGAGAGTCCAAATTCGAGAGAGAAGAACACCAATGAGAGAACCAATTAAGGAAATCAGAGTCCTCTAACCATGCACGATTGAACTTCTACGGATAATTAAAAGGACCTTTAAGAGTACACCATTCAAAGCATACCGGGGAATGATCAGAGATCTCATGACTTTTAGTCCATGTCTTATAGGATCCCAAGGAGGGGAGAAGAGAAGAATCTATAAGAAATTGATCCAAACGTTTACAAATACCATCATCCCCAATACGTCCATTTCTCCATGTGGGTCCAGCCACCAGAGGAGCCACATCCACAAGCCCCATAGATTCAAAGAGTGAAATAAAATAATCAGAGAGTGGGTCCCTTAAAGCTTTTAGTCCCCAAATCTCAGAGGTATGCATGGTAAGATTGAGATCACCTCCTAGAATCAGACCAGGAAGGTTAAGTAAACCCCCCCGAAGAGCTTTATCCCAGAAACAAACTCTTTCACGATACGGACCATAAACATTTAGTATATGTAAGGGCACAGGTGATCCTCTGATGGATGCTTCCAGTAATAAACCGGCACAAGTATGAAATTCCCTACATCTGGCTTTTAGAGGATTCCAGGCAGATAGTAAACCCCCAGATAAACCATGGGCACTAATGGCACAGAACTCCCAGGATGGGAGAATTTTTGAAAAAGCAAAGAGTGCAGGATGAGCACTACACATAGTCTCCTGTAAAAGAATGAAATCAGGTTTAAGAGAAGAAAAGAGAGAACAAAGGCTGAGAGATTTGGTCTTGCCCCCTAGACCACGAACATTAAGGGATAAGATTAACATTA
The DNA here is from genome assembly GCA_001517045.1 of Pseudotsuga menziesii. Lineage (NCBI taxonomy): Eukaryota > Viridiplantae > Streptophyta > Pinopsida > Pinales > Pinaceae > Pseudotsuga > Pseudotsuga menziesii. Next base: position 114,153 of record LPNX011006018.1, read on the forward strand.
AGTCAAATCCTTTGGGGGTGCCAATGCTCTAAGACCCCGGCCAGTATTTCCTCTTGCAGCTTCCTTAAGTCGTACAGAAAGAGGGATAAAGGGAGGTGAAGCCGGTGAAAGATCCACCTTTTTATTCTTTTTCCCCCTTGGTTGCTTCCGAACAGTAACATTTGAAAACCTTATGGAGTTTAGGTGTAAAGTGGAAGGTGATGAGGGGGAAGTAGCAGTAAAAATAGAGAGTGACTTCTTTAAAGAAGGGTCAAAGAAAGACGGTGAGGATGTGGGACTAGGATGTTGGGATACCAGAAGAGGAGGAGGTGGAGGAGGGATGGATGATGAAAGTGGAGATCCCCTAGCTTGTAGTGGAGGAAAATCCTCCAGAGAGTTCAGAGTAGGGGGAACAATAGAGTCAGATAAAAAGATCCTGTCAGAAGATATGTCATCAGATGAGTGAGTAGAGTGTGATTCTACAGGTTGAGTAACAGTATCAATAAGAGAGGTTGAAGATTGGTTTAAATCAAGGGGAGGATCCCGAGGATTAGAATCAAGATTACCAGAAATAGGGTTATGCAATTTCTTATGAGATGAAATCAATAAGTCAACATCATCCAAAAAAGATTCAGGAACAATTTCAGAAATAGGATGGGTGACAATCGGTTTACCTGGAGGGGAATGTAAGTCCTCATTGTGTGACACTTTGGGGGTCTGATACTCTTCCGAATGACCAATATCAGCTGATGGAGTAAACTGGATCTCTTCTTCTGTAATGTTCCTTTCAGGTAACCGGTGAGGACAGACTTTCCATAAATGACCCACCGCCCGACAACAACTGCATCTAAAAGGCACATGAAGGTAATCAAGCCGTTGAATTAATAATCTCTCCCCGCAAAGAATCTCTACCTCCTCAGGAAGGCCCTTAGAGATATCGAATTCAACAAGTATTTTAGCAACCCTTTTGTCGTAGACCTGCTGGAAATCTTCCTCCACTGAAACAAATCTGCCCACAGTATTACCTATGCCTTCCAGAATTGAACGGCTCCAAAGGGGGAAAGGAAAATGGGGAAGCATAACCCAAAGGTGACATTTAACAATCCTTTCCCGTAGTGGATCAAACTTTGAATGCCACCTGTTCAGAACCAGAGATCCCTTACCAATACGCCAGGTACCTTCCAGGGCACGAGTGCAGTGACCCTCATCCAGAAACACAAATACTATCCAGCCATTCGAAAGAAGACTGATTGTCGGCACGTAATCGAATAATGGCTTCCATTTTTCAGTTGCCCAACTTACCCATGAGGCTTTATCCATATTACAATACTCCAGACGACCAATTAATTCCCGAGAGCAGAGGGTAGTAACCCTATCAAGGAAAACATCGTGTCCTAAAACGAACCGATATCGTCCAGATTGGACCTTAATACATTTTGTCTTTCTCTTACGCCGAAACCAATTATTCAAACCCTCGTCAGCCATAAAAACAATCACAGGACGACCCGATACAGCAGGGTGGTCGAAATAGGAGAAAAAAGTAAAAACAGTAGTCAAAGGTTCGAAACCCCAACCCTACAGCATATACCCAACCTCTAAAATCTTCAAGTCAAAACGGCCCATAGAAATATCATTTAAAATAATCATGAATAATGCATGAAAGATAAAAAAAACCCCGACACCACTACCCCAATCAAAGATACCAAAGGACAGCTGCCAAAGTCAATACAGCAATGATAGACACAGAATAAAGATGATAAGCCCAGTGAAAAGAGCCGACAAAGTCAGTGGAGTCCCAATGAGGGTTTGTACTTACCCTCGAATAGATCATCCACTCACGAACAAGATTAAAAGTCAACACATAACCAAAAATAGAACATAACGTAGCAGATGGTAATTATCCATGCAGGGTGGCGAAGGAGAACAGCTTAAAAAAGCCAGAAATGCCATCAAAGAAAAAAAAACAAAAAATTACTTCCCACTTCTTTTGATAACCCTTGGTTGGTACTAGTCCCCTACTGAAGGGGAGGGACTCCAAGGGAGACGGCCTTCTGGTTTCAATCACACCCACATGCAGGTAATAACAAAACAAAACTCAACGGAGGGATCCACCCCACTAAGACAGTGAAAAAAGAGAGCTAAAAACCTTCTATCTAAAAGGAACAGAAGGAAGAACCAAGGAGGTAACACCCATTCCTCTGCATTGAAAAACCCTACCCAAATAAGGCTAATAAGAAAACCTATCAAATAAAAAACAAGAAACAGGTTCCAGCAAGCCGTTAGATACCTGTGAACGAATTCCGAGGAGGATAAGGGAGGTGCCATGGCGCCGTGAGGAACAGAGGAGGCAAGCGGTCCCCTGTGAAAACCAGGGTAGTATCCATCGTCGCTCCATGTAATGCTATGGCCAGTATTACAAGCACTAGTTAAGATAAGCATCTATTATTCTTCTGCCTTTAAAATGCAAGTACGTACATGAGAAGTAATTTTGTCCTAACTCTAGAAGTTGAAAGGTACGTATAGCTTGATCAATAGTAATCCATATGGTTTATCGGTAAATAAATATAAATTAACTTATTTAAGACACGAAAACTTCAATTACTCATTTAAGACACAAAAACATCAAATATTAGATGCTAGCTTCATTTTAAAATTTCTAATTATATTTCATAAATCAAGAGCATCTACCGCCCATTGACCAACCAAAGCACACAAAAATATGGACATCGACTGGTTAAGTCTAAGTCTGTGAAGAAATCAATTCATCTTTACAACACTCATTTGATTGATTGGTATGCATGTAAAGGTCTAATCATTTATAGTGACGTTTTTAATGTTTAGGTAAGTCAAATATATCACATTTGTTGGATACGTTCAATTGAAAATAATAAAAAAATTAGAAAGCTTTTATATTATTTATAATTTAGTGGTTTCTCATCACATACAACATGCAAAATTGAGAGGGTTTTAGAGTACCATATCATATTAGGGAAATAGAATAATATGTGTATGACTAATATAAATAGCTAAATAAATTATCACAATTTTTAAATTATTAATTTTCATATTTTTTTAGTTTATATTAAATATTTTTATAAGAATCTAAACTTAAAGTTGTGATTATTTTTTTAAATTGTAATTTTATTAAGAATAATAAAATTATAATTAGCAGATGTATTTTTATATTTCACAAAAATCTTTTTTCAAAGATAGTAAATATGGATTGGTCTATACACATACATTCTTTCTAAGTAAATAAGTGTCAAGAATGAAGCTTTCAATGGTAATAGCACAAGTATGCACATACACACACATACAAGCACATATACAAACACATTCTTTCTAAGTAAATGGAGTGTCATGGATGAAGATTTCAATGGTAATTTACACACACATGCACACACTCTTCCTAAGTAAATGGAGTGTCATGAATGAAGCTTTCAATGGTAATAGAATATAGTGCACAATGCCTTAACAAGGGAATGCCATGTCTTATGCAAAGCATTCCTTCCAAGTAAATGGATACATATATAAGAATCTGAATGACTTGAACCACAAAATACCAAAATTGATGGGAGGAAAGAGAATTTAAAAAACCCACGATTTCACTTAACCATTGCCTTGATGGACTAAACCACCACTCAACTCACGGTCAAATAACTATGATAATACCCAACCCAATTGCATGCACTAAGGGGGTGAGAGAAATGACATCCTAGTTAATGTACATCGTACAATTTGTGTTTAGTCTCAAGGAGAACCTTCCATATAGAGTATGACCTTTTGGATCAAGAAATATGGTGTGTGTAGTCTCAAGGAGAACCTTCCACATAGAGTATGACCTTTTGGATCAAGAAATATGGTAAGTACGGTGGTCCAACAACCAATGGTCTCCATATTAGCAACTTATTTAATAATTTAAAATTATAGCTAGAACATGATAGCCTTCAATCTCTAATCTCCAAGAAAATGGATAGTGGGTAATATATTAAAGTTGCTAGCATTCATTAAATACTAATGGAGAACGAAACTATCAGTGTAACTAGCATAAATACACTTGGGAATTCACTTTTAAAACATTACAATAATCTCAAGCCTCATTTTAAATATAAAGAAGAGCTACCTAACCCACACACAATTTAGAGAAATTTGTCACACAAAGATACAAATGATTTTCCCTAGAAACCCAAATGAGAAAAAAACATTCAGTTGGCTTCAATAAAGACTATTCACTTGTCACAAATGAGTAGATTATAGCACCCCCTATCTCTTTGTTATGTTCTTAGTATTCACATAAGAATTTGACTACCGATTCCTCTCAATATTGACCAAATAACCCTTTTCCCTTTGTGGTGCCTGGACAAATAGGAAAATGGTTCAAATGAGGGGGTTAGCTAGAAGGCTAAGAACC
>LPNX011006018.1:119453-166526 GCA_001517045.1 Pseudotsuga menziesii
AATAAAGGTGTGGACAATGGTCATAATGGCATTGGGGCCTTCACGCTTTCAACTTTATCTCCTACATTGTCCATAGTAATGAACATTGATTTGTTGATACTTATAGAACCTAAGATGAAGCTAATCATGTTATTGTGTAGACCCAATTATGGTCACACCTCCCCATTGTGAGGCTATTCATCCCCAAAATGTTCCAAGGATATGTGAAGGAACTTACTTTCAACTTAGTTCCTCTCATTCCATTTTTATTTCCTCGAAGTCTATTCTTGAAGGCCAACTAGATAACTCTCTCGTTATCCTCTATGAGTTACCCATTCATTCCAATACACAAATTTGTACCCTCCTTTAATTCTTAAAAAGCATACAGTGCAAATTCTTTAACATTGGGGAGAACATACTAAGAAGTCCTCTTCTCCATTTAGCATGGAGGAAATAAACAACTTCTATTACTCAATTTTCAACACCGAATTGATCTACATATAAGGAGGATGTCTCAATCTAAATGAATTCTCATTCACCTACTTGATGATGTCAAAAGGTTTGTATCCAAGGGGATTGAGTTTCCTCACTACTCATTGCAAAGGTAAATCCACACTTTCCTCCAATAAGGAAGTTATGATATTTTTTTTGTTGGTCATGTATGGCTTTATACTTTTGATAAATTCTCTCAAGTTTCTCATGTTCCTTTATATGTATATATCACATCCTTTCCAAAAGTGTGCTTTCCTTCTCCTCATCTCTTTGCATCTTTGATTTTTCCTTTTATTGTCCATACACAATGTCAAATGGTGAAGGAGGTCACATTATACTCAAATAAAGTTTTGAAAGGTGATTTTTTGGTGGAAGAATGGGATGCTAGATTGTGTGTGTTGGATGCACACCAACTACTCATCCCATACATGTGCATGCTTCCTATTCTTCCCCCTCAAAAAATTGTATCAACATATGATTGAAAACTTAATTTATCTGCTAGTGTGGGGATAAAAATGCAATGACATACCTTAATTGGGTATTCATTCTCTCCCAAAGTGATCCATAATTCACCCAAGAACCTGCTATGTTGATAAGATACATGATGGAGCTTGGAAATCCAAAATGTACCTAGACATGAATGAAAAATAACTCAGATGTTTCTCGTCCACTAATCACCTCTTAGGATTTAATGTGCATCATTAAATAATACACGAGAGAGAAAAATTATACATAGCAACACATTTAAGATAGACACACCATATTTACGTTGAAAACCCAAAACCGAGAAAAACCACCATAATAGATCTATTATCTTCCTTGACCTAAACTCGCCAAGCTGGGCCAAGTGAGCTAGCCACTACTAACCTCCAAGCCACTTTACAATAGAGCCTCCTCGAGCCTTATACAGACTTCCTTACATGCAATACCATGGGCCACCAAGTACCATGGAACACCAAATACCATGGAAAAATACAATTGGCCAACAAATACCATGGACTCAAAAACATGTGTTAGACCTAAACCACCTTTGAGTCATTCTCAATTCAAGGTTAAACTTAACAATCCCCCCTTTAAACTTAACTTGGAGTAAACAACAACCCCCCTAAAAGTTTTACTGAGGAATCTCACATACACCCCCTATCACCTAAGTCTATATACTAACTTTACCGGTGAGTTATTGGGGGTAAGCATGCCTTACTAGGTCTTACAACTATATTCCCATTTACATGCAAACTGCTCCATTAATTTTTATCATGTTTCTTCATGGTGACTGCAATATCACCATCTGTTGCTACAACCTCTCGCTTTTGCATGCTTGCTCATTTTCTTCCATGCTCCTTTTGTATCTGCATCCAAACTTGTCATTAAAATCCATATAAAAAGAATCCATCTACCGGATTACATGGGTCCTCAACCATTCTAAGCGTCTATTATCTAGGAATTGTCTTCACATACATGGCTCATCAATCTTGGTCCCACAACTGATGTTAAAATATCTCACATTACTCCCCCAATTGAATACTAAACCTCTTTGATCCACATCAAGATAAGCTACAAGTAAATCTTCCACCCTCCTACCTACCCACTGGTTCATTCCACACTTAATGCAACACCCCTTCTCTGCGCATAAGAGGGATATATTTTGCTTCTAGCACATAAGGAAATTACATTCAAACCAGGAACCCAAAAAAAACTACTAGGGTGTCGGGTACCACCGAACATGCACCCCAAAACATATTAACTAAAACTAAGGTACAAAAACTATGGTTGTAAGGATCTCCAACCACGAGCTCTAATACCATTTCTTATGAATTAAATGAGCATACATATAATTAATAAGGAGAGAACACAAATCCACATAGAAACACATTTAAGATAGACACATAATGTTTATGTGGAAAACCCAAAACCGGTAAAAACCACCATAATAGATCTATTATATCTGATTGACCTAAACTAGACAAGCCAGGCCAAGTGAGCTATCCACCACTCACCTCGAGGCCACTTTACAATGGATCCTCCTCAAAACTTATAAAGGCTTCTTTACATGAAATACCATGGAAAAATACCATGGGCCCAAAAAATTGTACTAGAACTAAACCACCTTTGACTCATTCCCATGTCAAGGTTAACCCTAACAACCCCCCCTTTAAACTTGACTTGGAGTAACAACCAATCCCCCTCAACATTTTTACCAAGAATTATCACATACACCCCCTATCACGTAGGTCTATATCCAGACTTTACTAGTGAGTTATGAGGGGTACATGTTATACCTAAATCTTGTCACCATCATGTGATGAGATCCTTAACCCCTATGTTTTCCATAAATCCCAAAAATCGGAGTGGAAAATTGCTCTGGATATCAATTCTACTTGAAAAAACCTGGCACCACGCTTACCCTTTGGCTGATGAGCGATACCTTGCTCAGCACCACCTCTATCCAGTTATAGAGAAGTGGTGCCACCGTGGAAGTGCTTTGTCTTTGAAGCGGTTCTCACCTAAATCGCTCTGTCATAAGGGAACAAAAGAGGTACCCTGGGTAAAATGGGAAAAAGAGAAGTTTCTCGAGGCTTCTAGATCTTGAGCCTCATGTCCTCCCTTATCCCTATCAATATGGGTTAGTTGAGCTCGAGATCCCTCTTGGTAGGATCTTATAGCCACCTCACCCACAATTCTCTCAACTATCCCTATCCATGGAGCTTTATAAATAAAAGATCATGTCCATAGTTGAGGAGAGGAGAAGAATAGTAGAGTTATGCTGCTGAAATGATACCTTGGCCGAATCCATCAAAGAGCAATTGTGGAGCAAGTTGGAGCAATTGGGGACAAGGAGTTAGTTTTTTGAAGGAGTGTCTTGACACTAAGGCACATGGTTTTAAGCTCTTTCATTTATTTTCTAATGCAAAATTGATTACCTTCCCACATGTTTGTTGTGTAAATCTCACATATATGTTATTGGATTCCTTAGTCACTAATATGGACGTGTAGATGTTTTTTTGGTAGCTTTCATGTCTTTGTATGTTTGATATGTCTTACAGGTATACAGGTCTTTCGTCAGACTTATATTCCAGGCTTCTATAACATTTAGGGAAGGTATTCAACTGAGTTATTCACTCATTTGTTATGGATCTGAACCATTCAGACCAGAGGAACAATTTCTGTCCACAGGAGGTGCATTATTCCTGATTACAAATCAGGTGACTCCACTGGGGAACAAAGAAAATTTCAGTTGATCTGATCTTCCTCAGTCCTTGAACCCTTGTCTGAATCTAGGCTCCAGTTTCTAACTCTCTTCAGTTAGATCTGCCATCTGACTCAGTGAATTTTTGTTTAAAATTTTCAAAGTTGTTTATATCTGAACTATTTAACCTTATATGCTCATTTTTACTGTCAATTCATCAGTCTTTACCTTGATTTGATCAATTTTTAACTTGAATTCTCATTCTCCTTATGTTTTGGATACATTCAGGGAACCGCACGTGTGCTATTGGCAAGAAGCGGTACCACTGGCTGAACTCTGTTAGCCATAGGCAGTGCCACCACCTAAACCTCGTTAGCCAGGAGCGGTGTTCATCTAGAACCACTTTGTCGAGACCCCTCTAGCACGGTGCCAGGTAGGCCTTGTTCCATAACTTGTTTTTTGTCATTTTTTGCAAAAAGTTGGATTTTGTTTGCTTTCAGCCCTGCACTGTCAAGCTTGTGTGTTTGAATCTGTATGCTTATGGTTGAAATTTTGTGGTAAAAATTGGTTTGATTGAAGAATTCCAAAGCTATATTAGGTTTGCTGATTGTTTGTGTGCTTTCATGCTTGTTGGTTGTGCTTTTGAAAGGAATTTTTGAAATCTTAGGTTTCAGATTAGATCTCTTTTCGTTTCATTTATAAAAGACTGAAAGAAAAACCACTTGCTTATCATCTTAATTTCATTTTTTCCATAGAGGACTTCTTTTTGCTTATTAAAAATAATTTTTTTTGATTGAGATTAGGTCATTATTATTACTGAGCATAGGGCATTGGATCTCTGATTAGCCTCACAAGCTTTCAGGTTCTCTTTGTTCTTTTGTCTCTCTTGCATTAGTACTATCTCATCAAAATAAAAAATATTGTAGTTTTAAGTTAGATCTATCTATGTTTAAAAGAAAAATCGAAAAAATAGAGTGCATATGCATGTAGAGTGCTTGTTGTTTTTCTTTTAGGAAAAGAGACTCTTACCCGTTTGATTGCTTTCAAAAAGAAAAATGAATTTGGAATGTGTTGCTTGTCTTTGGATTTGATTTGTTCAAAGTAGTTGTTTGGGAATTTTTAGTTTTCAAAACGAAAAGAAAATACTCTTTTTCCCTCTCATAATTAGGCATACCATGAACAATAAAGTGAAATATTTGCATCTACATTCTGCATAGTTTTACTTTTCTGTCAAAATTCCATGCATTCAACTAACCGTCCACTTTAAAATTAATGGTAGTTATAGGCTTAAAATTTACATATTAATTTGAGTGATAGGCTAGAGACGTGTTCAGGCATCATTAAGCGTAGGAGCTGTCATTACTCATCCACATTACATCTTGGGACTCACACAGTTCTTCCACGTACCGTCGGTATATCAAACGGCCTTTCACGTACCCTTGAGGTATATAGAAAGGTACTTCATTTACTCGATTGTATATAGGAATGCTTCTTGTGAACGATTATGCATCAGACAACACTACTACCGAAATTTTGAGCTCCCACATACCTTGTGTATATCGGGAGACCCCACTAGGATATCTTATCTATCTAAGAAAAGCCATTTCACTGTGTTTCTTGGAGCCATACATCGAAAACAACATTCGGGGAGATTACTACACATGTACCCTTGAGGTGTATTGTGAGTGGCACCTTCTTGACAATCCCGATGAGAGACCTAACTATCTGAACTCCTCCTATCATTTAAGTTTGCTTGTTTGGCCTATAGCTTGAGGAGGGAAATTTTTGGTGTGTTTTCTAGTTTTGAGACCCTAGGTTAGATAGGAATTGTACAAACTGGATGAATTAAGACAGTCCATAAGAGTACGGGGCATGCCACCTGATTTTATTCCTGTTCCAAGAGAAAATCATATGGAATCTATCGACCAAGGAGCTGCTACCAACTCCCAAGTAGGAGAAATTGTGGTTGTAAAAAGCAGAGATCCATATCCTTCACAAGGTCCTCCCTTGTTCCAATCACCTTCTCGGGGAAATATATCATTCCATTCTCCCATGGAAGGTCATGTTGATGATACTACCCACCCAGATTATGGTCCCAATGTTCCATTTTGGGATACCTCTATGGGTCAGGCCATTAATTCGTTTAGCACCCGTCCAACCTCTACTAAAGATATTTCACCACATGAAGAAGAACGTAGACAATACTAGGAAGCTATTCTCTGTGCAAGAGAAATAGACAATAAAATAGATAGCATATTGGGTACACCACCACCTTGTTCAACAGTTTTTCCTCATAGTCCGGATCCTTGGCCCGTGGGATATCACTCACTTGTTGATTCTATGAAATCCATCGAACCTATTCTATATCACAATGTGACTCCACATAATCCAGGTCAAACTACCAACCCTACCTCCCATATTATGTCTGTTCCAAATCCTCCCGGGTCTTCCACAGCTGGGGCACAACATTCAACTCTTGTTTCATCAATACCTTCTAGTGCCGGGGGGAAACCCACGGCACGACCTACGTTCTTGTCATTGGAATTGTAGCTAGTCATGGACAGACCTCTAGTATAGAGAAATATACAGTTTATGTCCTTCCTACCCACATGAATGTGGTTAACCCCCCATCCAGTTCAGGTCAGCCCATGGGGGTGCAACCTGTAACCAATCAAACCTCTTGGGGGTATGGTTACACAAAAAATCAAGCACCTGTAGGAAATGTCAATTACCAACTTAACCCTACAGGAATTCCTTATGCTAGAATTCCATATCCCAGTAATACTTTCACACCATGGGGGAAACCTAACTGGTTGTACATGCTAGCTATGGGAGGGATACCTATACATACTACAGGGGGTGCCAGAGGACCACCTTATGGAGGTCCTCTCCCTGGAGGGCTTGGTGGATTTCCTCCTTATGGTCCTAATGGTATTGGTGGTCCTAGGGGGCCTAGTGGCTTCCCTCCTAATGGTCCCAGACGGTCTGGTGGCCCTCCTCCTAGTGTTTTCGGAGGCTCCAGAGGTTTACCTCCCAGGGGTCTTGGAGGGTTAGGTGGTCCTCCTCCTAGTGGTCCAGGTGGTCTTGGTGGTCCAAACAGTCCTAATGGTCCTGGAGGCCCTTGTGGTCCTCCTCATGGAGGCCCTGATGATCCTAATGGTACCGATCATGGAAACCAACCCCCTGTGGGTGGATCTTTCGACGATTCTTCATCACAACAACCTGTCTATCAATCTACTTATGGTCCTACTGGTACTTATATGACATATCAATACTACCAGTACATGCAACCTAATCAATAATTACCTTTCCTAGCAACTTTGGACTTGCCTGATTTGTCCAAGTTGATTAATGATCCCATTCGACATAACCCCTTGTGGCCTCCCATTCTGGTAAAGTTACCATCGGACATTCCAAATTTCGATGGCAAGCAGGGAGACGATGCAAAAAACCATGTCATGACATTCCATTTGTGGTGTTCTTCGAACTCCCTTATGGATGATTCAGTTCATTTAAGACTCTTCCAGTGAACTTTGACCGGTACCACCGCGAAATTGTACATTGAACTTCTGCAACATTCATTTGTGGATTTTGGTTCTTTGGCAAATGTATTTCTTACACACTTTGATCTTCCTATCCATTATGAAACGGGTATAGATCTCTTAACTTATCAGCAGCAGAACACCTCCACGCACATATCTGATCATATCCATGAGTGGAGAAGGCGGAGAAGACTTATTAAGGATCCTATCTTGGATCAATTGTTAGCTGATTGGTTTACTAAATCTTTGTTGCCTCCAATCACCTGAGATGTGGCTATGGGTGATGTCGTTACTGAAGAGAAAGCCATTAGTCAATCCCAATATCTGGACTTGTTTTATTCCCAGTTTGGAACATTGTATGACTTGATCCCTCAAGCTCCTCTCCCAAGCACTGATCCTGCTAAGCCACCAGTAGAAACCCCTGTTGATGGGATTGTTGGTTCAATCCAGTCCCCTTCAATAGAAAAACTTGCCAAGAAACCCCAAACTTCCACCCCTACTCCTTCAAGTCCCAAGTTTTTCGCCGAGGTCAATTCCATTCAAAGTACTCAAACGCCTAATAATAATAAAAAGGAAGGTAAAACTAAAAACAAAAAAACTAGAAACCAATAGGAGAATCCTAAACCAACCATCAACGAGAACGATAAAGGTAAAAGAAAAGAAAAATATCCATGTCTGCTATGCGGAGGTGACCACTTCATGAAAGAGTGTCCTTGTTGTGAAGAAATCACTCAATTTTTGAAAACTAATCCTGCTCCTGCGGTTCTCACAGATCCTTTTCCCTCTCAACAACAGCTGATAGACCACATGTCTAATCAGGGAAACTCTAGTTCTTCAGAGGAAATTTGCTCGATGTCCTCAGACACTATTATTTTGCGAAATCGAAGTCAGAATTATGACAAACCCATAGACAAGAAAGAAGACAATTCTTCTTTAGGAAAATCTCCCTCTACTGGTTCTCCCGAGTCCTCGTCTACTGTTCCCCTAACCATCGAGAAACCTAATTTTGACATGGTTTTGTGTCCACCCAAGAGTACTCTTAGGAAGACTGTTTTTAATCCTAATGCCAGAGCTGCCCAATTTTATAATGTAGTTGAAGATCTTGCTCAGGCACCATGTGCAATGTCTACCTTGGAAGCACTCCAAAGTTTTCCTACACAGTGCAAAAACGTGTTAATTGCGTTAGGAGCTTTAGACCTAGACAACACTAATTTGATTCATTTCAATGTTGAGAACTATAAGTCTAGACTACCTCACAAACATGCTTTCCAAATGATAATTAAAGTCATCGGAAAGAAGGTATTTAGAACTGTATTAGATGAAGGAGCTCCAACTTCAGTTTTGTCCCTGTCTTGTTGGAAAGCCATTGGCTCTCCTGAGCCTGTAACATCACCAAGGAATCTGAAAACCTTTGATGGACGAGGTTCCAGCCCCATGGTATCATACCAACCCTTTCAGTTGAGCTTGGGGGAAAAGTTGTTTCTATTCAAGTGGAAGTAGTAGATGCCCCGTTAGACTACAACCTTCTTTTAGGAAGAAATTGGTTTTACGCCATGACTGTTGTCACTTCGATGGTATTTCAAACTGTCCAATGTCTGCATCTAGGGAGGATTCTCACCTTTGAGTAGCTTGATTTCTATATGCCGAATGTTACTACCTCTACAGCTAATAACATCCCTATGTTAGGCCAGTCACCTCCTCCTTACCAGTCGATTGGAGTAGGCATGCTGAAGGATTCGTCCCTTATGGTGATTTTTTCGTTAACTCCTTCTAATACAGAAACGATGATAGTCAATATGATTTCGTTGTTTGATTATGATCCAAAGGGAAAACAAATTGTTGAGTCCACCTCTTTGAGTCTGCATGAATAAATGTACAATGTTATCCAAACCCTTTCCGATGACCACACCGATGAGCTTCATCTTGTGGCTTCGGACCCTTACCACCTGCCCTACTAGTTAGAATCCTCTCTTCATATTCCGGATTATCTCTCCCAGAATTTTCCTTCTGATGAGTCCATTATGGAGATCATGAGTACAAATGAGCCTATATGGTAGGATCATCATCATAAATCCTCGTTCCTCCCCAACACTAGTTCGGTAGACCATGATTTTACATCCCTTTTTTCCATTGATATTGTCAAACACCTCAAACTCCTTTATGGTTGTGGAACACATATTCTGAAGGAAAATTATGCAACATTACTCAAACAAATCCAATTGACATATCAGCTAAGCCTGGCACCCTTGAGCATGTTCATGTTGGGCAGAACTGCTCAGCAGAAGAATATGAAGCATACTGAGCACTTTTCAATGAATTTCGAGATGTTTTTTTTTGGTGTTACAAAGAAATGCTGGGGATAGACCCATCCATTGTGGTCCATGAAATAAAAACCTATCTCACTACAAAACTTGTCAGGCAAAATCTAAGGCAATTCCATCCACGGAAAGCCGCTGCTATCAAAGCTGAAATAGAGAAGCTTCTAAAAGTAGGGTTTATTTATCCCATACCCCCGATGGAATGGGTATCGAACGTTGTCCTTGTCAATAAAAAGCAGGGCACCATTAGAGTTTGCATCGATTTCATAGATTTGAACAAAGCTTGTCCCAAAGACAACTTTCCCACTCCACATATCAACTAGATTATCAACAACTGTGCCAGAAGTGTCATATTTTCATTTATGGATGGATTTTCGGGTTATAATCAGATTGAGATTTTACCCACTGATCAGCACAAGACAACATTCATTTTCCCATGGGGAGCCTTTGCATATAGGAAGTTACCATTCGACCTGAAAAATGTTGGAGCCACGTTCCAGTGTGCTATGTCCTATGCGTTTCACAATATAAAACATATTGTTGAACCATACCTTGATGACCTCCTAGCTCATTCACAGCGATGGGATGACTATCTTGGTCATCTTAGAGACATTTTCCTGAGATGTCGTCATTATAACATACAACTCAATCCTCATAAATGTGTTTTTTATGTTGAGACGGGAGGCCTGCTAGGTTTTGTGGTTTCTAAGGATGACATCCAGATAGATCCATTGAAAATTGCCACTATTTTAGCTCGACCAGCCCCAACCAACCTTCTAGAACTCCAAATTTTGCAAGGGAAGGAAAACTTTCTCCGTCGTTTCGTGTGAAATTTTGTAGAGAAAACACATGGTTATATGCATCTCCTTAAGAAGGACACTCTGTTCTTTCAGGATGACCATGCCCAATGAGCCTTTGATAATCTCAAATATGCTCTGACTCATTCACCCATGATACACCCCCCATATTATTCAATGAATTTTCTCTTATACATTGTTGCCTCCACTACTACCATCGCTATGGTTTTGGTGCAGGAGAATCCCGATGGTCAGAAGCACGTGATCTACTATGCTAGTAAGAATCTCATGGATTCCGAAACCTGATATGCATGCATGGAGAAATTAGCATTGGCCATGGTCATTTCTATTCAGAAATTTCGTCACTGCATTTTGCTCCGCACGACCACTGTATTGGCATACCAGAACCCTATGTATTACATCTTAATTCGTCAGGTTCTTGGGGGAAAGTACTCCCGATGGATAATCATCCTACAAGAGTTTGATCTGGAATTTGCCAAAGCTACATCAAAGAAATCCCTGGTCTTTGCTGAGCTCATGTGTGATATTCCCTGTGCTCCGACGGAATCTGAGCCCAGTGATTCATTCCTGGATGAATTCCTGTTCCTGATAAGCACTACTGACCCATGGTTTGGATATTTGCTCATTTATCTATAGACAAAAAGGTTTCATCCCACTCTATCCTATGATGATTGCTGCCATATCTATCACCATGCAAAATACTACCTCATTTTGAATGACACTTTGTATCAACATGGTATCGATTCTATTCTTTGGTGATGCCTTACCCATGAGGAAGTGGAACAAGTTTTGAATGATTTCCACTATGGAGCATTTGGAGGTCATTTATCTGGGATGGATACAACCCAGAAAATCCTTTGCACTGGCTATTTCTAGACTTCAGTCTTTAAATATTGTCACAAGGATGTTAAGAAATGCACACCTTGTCAACATTTTTATCTGAAAAAGTGCACTCATCCTGCTCCATTGCACCTTGTCATTGTTGTTGGCCCTTTTGCCAAATAGGGGATCGATTGTATGCATTGTAAGCCTGCCTCAGTTGGGGGGCATGGTTACATCATCATAGCTGTTGACTATTTTACAAAATGGGCTGAGGTAATGCCTACATATGTAGAGGGCAGTAAGACTACCGCTCTCTTCTTGTTCAATCATGTGATAGCAAGATTCATAGTCCCACAGTCCATAGTTACTGATCACAGATCACATTTACATAATCAAATGATGGAGGAACTAAGTGCTGAACTACGTTTTCATCATGAAAACTCTACGCCCTATTATCCGCAAGCTAATGATTAGGTCGAGGCCATTAACAAAGTTTTGAAAACGATGCTTCGTCAGATGGTTGGAGACCATAAATCCAACTGGAACCATATTATTTCCTTCGCTCTTTGGGCTTACAGGACTTTGGTGAAAATAGCTACTGGTTTCACACCTTTCCAACTTATCTATGGATTAAAAGTTGTCTTGTTGATTCAATGTCAGATTCCATCCTTGAAACTTGTTGTCGAACTTCTCCCAGACACTTCCGCAGAGGAAGATAGATTTATATACTTGAATAACCTTGACGAAACTAGAAGAGATGCTGCCTTAGCTAATGAGGCACAAAAGAAACGTGTCAAGGCACAGTATGACAAGTCTATCCAACCTCGTTCCTTTAACGAGGGTGACATAGTTTTGACTTATGATCAGAGATATGAAAAACTAGGGAAAGGGAAGTTTGAATCCATGTGGTATGGTCCTTTTGTCATTTCCAAAGTTTTAGAGAAAGGGGCATACGAGCTCGTGGATTGTGATGGAATCCCCTTAGGAAAACCTCGCAATGGGTTGTACCTGAAGAGGTATTATGCCTATATCTCTCTTGGATAGTATCTTGTATGTATGTATATTACTTTAATTTTAGTGTGCTTAAGTATTTTCAATATGGTTTTGAGTTTAGTGTATGTATTTGTTTATACCATGTTTTGGTCATTCAGAGTAGATGGATTTCTATGGTTTCACTGATGGTGCTTTCCGCCACATCTTGAATCTTACCTCAGCTGCTTGGGTTCTCTATTCCCTAGCTTACAATTTGGTTAGTTCAGGAGCGATTTGTATTGGTCCCACTACCAACAATATCGCTGAGTATCGAGTAGTCATAGGTCTTTTGACTGAAGCTTCCTCCCAAGATGTTCATAACTTGGTAGTCTTGATGGACTCATAACTAGTGGTTTGTCATATAAACCATGTCTACACCATTAGGAATCCTATGCTTCTTCGTATCTTCTGGAGGGTACGTTTATTAGAAAGGTCATTTGAAACTATCACCTATAGGCATATCCCTAGGGAACATAATACAGTTGCTGACTCATTGGCATATTGCCCATTCATGACATGAAAATCAAACATGGTTCACTATCAATAAACTATAAAAGACACATAAAACTCATATGAAATACATTCACCATTTGAGACATATAAACACCAAGGTAGAAGTTTGTATATATATATATATATACATGTTTTACAAAAAATAGGTCACGAGACCTCATCTGAAGCACTTGGGATTTTAGGTAAAAAATCATCATACAAAAGTCTTGAATCTATCTATCAGCTTTCAGTGAATACATCATGCACCCTATCATCTAGTGATGCTCGTGGTAACACATAACCACCTGAGCTACTCGACGTAGTAGTCTGGTAAAACGATCCGGTACTCCCGCAGTAGGCCTCTGGTACCTCACTGGGAGGTCATCGATTTAGGCATCCAAGATGTCTAGAGTCAACCTCTCAAGGTTCTCCTCTAGCTCCCCTGTCACATCATCGCCTTGTGGTAAAAAACAGGCTCCGGATCACCTGTCTAGTGGGGAGGATCCCCCAGGTCGTGTTGCTTTGGTATCTACATGAAAACATTCAAGTCTTGTTACTAAACATAAAAAATATAAAACATTAAAACATAAAATCACTATTTCTGTTTTAGGGTTTTTGTTTCTTATCGATATCACCCCACTGTCCTCTAGGCGGAAGTGGTAGGTCAGGGTCACCACTGAAGTCAATGCCTGCATATGCATAGTCCTCCACCATGAGGAGTTGATCTCTCAACCATCGAAAGAACGGTTCACCAAACTTTACCTTGCCTCTACTCACTCTAGCATGGGCCATGATACAGACCCATCTCTGCATGCAAGGGTCTCGTGCCCTCAACTCTGTAAAAACCACCTAGGGTCTCATCTATGGAACCCATTCAAAAAAGAAACAAGCTAGAATGGAACCAAAACCGAATTTCTTCTGCTTCCCCTGTCAACACTTGGTCAGCTTATCCTTGAAGATCGGAAGTAGAGCTTCCACCCAGTTGAAAACTGTTGGCGCCATGGCCTCTATGGCATAGAGCATATGTGCTCTAGATTCCTAGTGTACCCCATGGATTCCCACCACTCTCTACATGGTAAACAAAACTTTTTGTAGAGGGCCATCCACCACTGCTTTTATGGGAATTTTCTTCCCCGATGTCCTGGTCCCAGGAATGCAATGACGGTTTATCAACTCCTGAGTAGTAATGTCCCCTCCACAGGAACCAATGAAAGAGATGGGAGCACCCTGTATCGATAGGCTTGTCAGGAAGTAGATGTCTTCTACTTCAATTGTCAATATGTGAGCACCAACTTCAAAATACTATTGCTCTATATTCCACATCTGGAGGATAGGCTCTAATAGTTGCTCATGTGACACCATGCTGGGTGTACGAAAAAACTTTAGAAGTCCACAGTCTCTCAACGCGGAGATACAACCCACGTTTAATTTGGCAAAATCATCATCATTGTCAGGTTGCCTCTCTTTCCATATTACCATTTCTGATCAATGGGAACCTGTCAAAAACCATCACAAGACCAATTAGAAACATTCCCAATCATTCAAATCATCAAATTGGAGCTAGTTTTTCTTGTGTGTGCATTTTTATTTACCCATGGCCAGAACCGCATATGTCCCATTGAGGACAGGTAGTGGCACCACTTGTGCATAGTGTTTTCAGTGTAGTTCTAGTGGGGTACCGCTTATCCCACAAGGGATAAGAGTGGTTCCTGCTTCCATGGTTTTAGGGCTCGCCCAATAGGCCCAAAACACCACCAAAAATCAAAATTGAAATCATGAAATGAAAGAGTAGGGTTTAAGCTATTACCTGGAACTGATGGTGCATGAATCCAACGGTAGATGCTCCTAATATCAGCGACTGAAAATCTAGCCAAGAAAATTCTGCAACGGCTATCCACTATGGGTAAATGGTAAAATATTTTGATTTTTTACTATTTACATAACTTTTATATACATTTTAGGTTTTTGACATGTTATAGTTTTGTTTTAAAATCATTTATTACTCAAAATATATCAGTCATAATCTTTTAATGTCGGTTATTGGAGAATTTAACACTTGTTTTTCAAGTCATTGCAGGATAGAAGAGCGGTAGTAGTAAAAGTTTTGGGAGTTTGTTTTTGACTTTTTCGTACTACCATAAAATGGAAAAAGTATTTGAGCATTTATTGCGACACTTTGGTCATGCTCTCGAAACTTAGCATCAAAGGTCCGAGTCCTTTTCTGAATCTTTTTAGACTAGTAAAATCCCTCATTATGAAAAGAGACCTAATGGAGTCTTCTTTAAGCTCTTTTTGGGCTCCTTAAATACGAAAATATTGTCGAGTGATCTTGTCTTCTGCATGCTCATTAAAGCACTTGAAGAGTCATTCATCTGACGGTAGGTTATCACTTTTTCGGTTCAGATGAACTATTTTATGAAAAAGGACCCTATGGAGTCTTCTTCCGTCATTGTTCAGACTCTCTAAACATGAACGATACCAAGTTAACTTTGATTGGACTTGTTAAATCAAACATTGAGAGACCCTCTTTTGGGAACGAACCCCTCCTCTCTCAGGTTTGTAAAAAATATGATTTTGGACTTGTCTTTGGACGAGCTATAATGATTGTTTGTTACCCTCTTTGAACTGGTAAAAATGAAAAGAGGCACTCATCAACCATGATGGGGAAATGGGAAGGGAATCATTTTGCAAATAAATGGAAGTAGTTTGTCATTACCTTTGAACATGGCACTTGTCTACATATCATTTCATTCAATTGGGTATTCAGTTGATCTCCACGATGATCTACTTTCATGAGTCATGTCACTCCTTTGAGTCTTTCAAAAGAATGCATTGTCCATCGTCACACTATGTGTTTGTTTTGTCTAATCATGCTGCCAATTATTTTGTCATGCCGCCCGATGTTCGAAGGGAAGTTGAAGAAGTTTATCTCTGTAGTCAAAACAGTCTCTATGTCAGTACTTTTGAGTCAGTATTATGGTTACCTCATTCACATCATTCCAAAACTTTGTTCCAAGTTTCATGTCGTTGATGTGGGAATCATCATGGCCCTCTTCCGACGAGACTATTCCTGTCGACATCAGCTCATCATCCGGGAAATAATCTTAGAAACAAGTTTAGTACCTTGAGATCTATATGCATCAATGACAGATTCTATCACTGTCGACATAGGTTCACATCATTGACCTTTGATCGATAGAATCGACTGGGTGTTCGACATCAGGACATCTATTCACACTTAGTAGATTATACTAGGGTACCTTGGGAATCATTGACATCAATGGTGATCTCCCTTGCACTTGTTAATGATTCACATCATTGGCCGGTAATCAAGTGGTTTCTATTATGTTCAACTTCAGATCATTGTAATCACATAGATAGAATCATACTTTGTGGAAGACGAGACGAATACCCTGGGTATTTGTTTAGAGCTCATTGCTTTCCCCAGGTTGTGATGGAGTTTTGTATATCTAGTATGGATCAACATTTGTATGGTCGTGGCTATGCTCAAATTTGCGTCTGTATGACATAGATATACATTGTATGTCTAGTAGCTATGTCCAAGTTTGAGTGTTCTATCACATGGATCTACGCTGTATTCTAGTAGCCATGCCTATTTATTCCTCTCATGGATCTGCCTTGTATTGGTCTACAACCATGAGTTGGTTACATTTGTCTATGAGTCAAAAGTATTGATGTACTATAGATGCCTGCTTGATGACACTCTCCGATCAAGCTAACTCTTACCTCGAAGTGACAACTTATTCTCTCAAAGATCTCGCTCATAATATCCCTCTAAGCCTCATATTTGGGGGGCATTCTATTATACCTAAATCTTTTAACCATCATGTGATGAGATCCTTAACCCCTATGTTTTCCCTAAATCCCAAAAATCGGAGTAGAAACTTGCTTTGGATATCAATTCTACTTGAAAAAACTTATCACTGCACTTACCCTTTGGTTTATGAGCAGTACCTTGCTCAGCATCACCTGTGTCCTATTACAGAGAAGTGGCGGCACCATGGAAGTGCTTTGTATTTGAATCAATTCTCACCTAAACCACTCTGTCATAAGGGAACAAAAGCGGCACCCTGGGTAAAATGGGAAAAAGAGAATTTTCTCGAGGCTTATGGATCTTGAGCCTCGTGTCCTCCCTTATCCCTATCAATATGGGTTAGTTGAGCTCAAGATCCCTCTTGGTAGGATCTTAGAGCCACCTCACCCATAATTCTCTCAACTATCTCTATCCATGGAGCCTTATAAATACAAGCTCATGTCCATAGTTGAGGAGAGGAGAAGAATAGTAGAGTTATGTTGCTGAATTGATACCCTGGCCTAATCCATCAGAGAGAAATTGTGGAGCAAGTTGGAGCTATTGGGGACAAGGTGTTAATTTTGTGAAGGAGTGTCTCGACACTAAGGCACATGGTTGTAAGCTCTCTCATTTATTTTCTAATGCAAAGTTGATTTTGTTCCCACATGTTTGTTGTGTAAATGTCACATATATGTTATTGGATTCCTTAGTCACTAATATGGACGTGTAGATGTTTTTCTCGTAGCTTTGATGTCTTTGTATGTTTGATATGTCTTATAGGTATACAGGTCTTTCGTCAAAGTTATATTCCAGGATTCTATAACATTCAGGGAAGGTCTTCAACTGATTTATTCACTCATTTGTTTTGGATATGAACCATTCAGACTAGAGGAACAACTTATGTCCATAGAAGGTGCATTATTCTCAACTACAGTATGCATGCCTTACTAGATATTACAACCATATTCCCATTTACATGCAAACTGCTCAATTAATGTTTTTTCATGTGTCTTTATGGCGACTACACCATCACCACCCATTGTTTCATCCTCTTCTTTTTCCATGCTTGTTTTCTTGCTCATTTTTCCATGCTCATTCTATACCCGCATCTTCCTCTGATAATAGTTCTTAGGATTTCAACAAGCATACACATAATCAATAATGAGAGAAAACAAGTCAACATAGTAACACATTTAAGATAGACACACAATGTTTATGTGGAAAACCCAAAACTGGGAAAAACCAACATAATAGATCTATTATTTACCTTGACCTAAACCGGCCAATTTGAGCCAAGTGAGCTATCCACTGCTCACCTCCAAGACACTTTATAATGGATCCTCCTCAATCCTTATAAAATCTTATTTACATGCAATACCATGGGAAAATACCATGGGACACCGAATACCATTGGCCACCAATACCATGGAAAAATACCATGGGATATAATGAACAAGGTGTTATGCCTCAATCACCTTTGAATCATTCCTAATTCAAGGTTAACCCTAAGAAATATTCCTTTAAACTTGATTTGAGTAATCACCAACCCCCCTCAATTTTTTAGCAAGGAATCTCACACACACCCTCTTATCATCTAGGTATACGTCCCGACATTACCAGTAAGCAACTAGGGGTATGCATGCCTTACTAGGTCTTACAACTATATGCCTATTTACATGCAAAATGATCCATCAATTCTTTTCATGTGTCTTCATGGTGAATACACCATCACCATTTGTTGCTTCATCCTCTCGCTTTATTGCTCTTCTACTTGCTCCTTTTCTACCATAATCTTTCTGTACTTGCATCCAACCATGTCATTGATGTCCATATAAAAAGAATCCCGTTGGGCCAAATTATTGTCGTTTTAATTCCGTTGTAGTAATTGCCCAACCATTTAATTTATCAATCTGAGGTTCATAGGCTTACGAAGCACATGCAAAGTATATGCAGGGCTGAAGCGAAATTAAGCTAATCTAACCCCCCGTGAAACTAAGACTAATCTAATCTAACCCCCCTTAAGCTGAAACACACAATTGCTAATCTAATGTAGGAATATGAAACACACATCTGAAAGTGAATTGCATAAAAGAAAGACAACATATGAAGAGAAACAAGACAACACATGTGAGCTCACATTAACAATAAAGAAATCTTAATTTTCACCACAAGAATCAATGACAAATCATGAAAGCATCAAAGCCAACATTATGAACAAAATCTAAGAATTCCCTTATCCATATTACAAAGTCAATACTAACTTCTACAATCTACTATCTATCTCTAATCTATATCCTATGATGCCAAATGAAAAGAGAGCACTCTCTTTTATACATGAACTCCTTTGAGAAGAATATAACCATCTCATAATGAGAGATCCACTATTCAGTCAACCGCTCAACTACTTTCCTATTATTACAAGATATGATCCCTTCAAATCCTCCACATGTCTCTCATAAATTCTCCACATGTCTCTCATAAATCCTAAATAGGATATGACAACCAAATCTTCAAGATTTTCTCATTAGAATTAGCTTGAATAATTATCTCCTTGAAATGGCGGAGGAGATATTCGAGAAGTCTTTTCTTGAATTAATCCTTCACATATTCCTACATATTACAAAGCTCATCCATATTTGAGATATTAGTGAATAACATGTTTAATTTCTAATATTTTAATCATAAATTCACTTATAATACTAAAATGAATAAAGTGGAAATAATAAGGTGAAACCCACATATATGTATGGAAATGGTATGAGAAAATGTTAATGGGATGATGAAATGTGAGGAACGAAAGATAAAGTGGATGAAAATGTGATATTTTCGAGTCTCAACAAATCCATCTACTATATTACATGGGTCCTCAGGCGTTGTAACCACTAGTTCTCTAGGGATTATCTTCACATACACGGCTCATCAATCTTGGTCCCACAAGTGAGATAAAACCATCTCACATTTACCCCCCAATCGAAAACTCAACCTTTCTGATCCACATCACACTAGGCTACAAGTACACCTGCCACCATCGTACCTACCAAGTGGTTCATTCCACACTTGATGCAAAATCCCTTCTCTGCACATAAGAGGGCTACCTTGTGCTTCTAGTACTCAAGGAAATTACATTCTATCCAAGAACCCAAAAATACTGCTAGGGTGTCGGGTACCACCGAACATGCACCCCATATTTAATTCAAAAAACCAGGTACAACACAATGAGAACAACTATATGCCAACCCATGGTTCTGATACAAGTTCTTAGGAAGTAAACAAACATCACATAATAATAATATGAATAAAATAACAATAAAAAAAACCATTAAATATAAACACACCATATTTACGTGGAAAACTCAAAACTGGGAAAAACCACCATAATAGATCTATTATATCCCTTGACCTAAACCGTCCAAGCTGAGCCAAGTGACCTATCCACCACTCACCTCTAGAACAATTTACAATGGACCCTCCTAAATCCCTATAAACACTTCCTTACATGCAATACCATGGGACAATACCATGGGCTACCAAATACAATGGAAAATTATTCCATTGGCCAACAAATACAATGGACCCAAGAACATGTGTTAGACCTAAACCACCTTTGACTCATTATGAAGTCAAGGTTAACCCTAACACAACCTTCATACATGGGATGAGTACATACATGTTAAACAAGTATACCACAACAAAAAGTAGTTACATATTTTTTGGGGCATGGGAAAACCTCCAACAAATTCTATGAATATTCTCTCCCAACTTTTTTTTGGTACTAACAATGACATGTGTATTACAATATTTCTATCACTTGACTTGTTAGTTCTACCAAGAACACAAACCATAACAAAAATATTTATATTCTCCTAAATGTTTGGCCAATACACACGCCTATGTAATTTTACCACTATATTCATTATGTCAAAATATCTAGAAATCCTTGTGTGTGACCTTCTCATGTCCTGCACAAATTGTCCAACTTGTATGGGATCTCACTCTTGAGGTAATACTAATTTCCTTCCATAGAAATGACTAATATCTAGTTTATTTGCTGGTATATGCCTCTGAAATATTCATGTCTCTCGTAGTCTTCACTCAATAGACCTATATGAGTGATAATATCAAGAAACACTATCACACCAATTGCTACAATACTCTTTAGTGGGGCTTATGAAATCATGCCAACTAGTTTGTTTGTAGCTCTAATACTTAAACAATATGCGGAATCATTGTAAAAATCCTAAGCATTTGTAATACATCACTTACTACATTTTATTTTGACTTTGTAGCTATTTAAGGGGTCAATTATCGGTGTGTATGATGGTCTCTTTCCCTAAGAGGTAATTTTTCCACTTATTAACCATTTTTATAATCATAAGCAACTCTTTATCATATGTGGGGTTACATTCAAGTAGTGCTCCATGAAACAACTCTGCATGATAACACATCAATCTTCCTCCTTGCATAAGAAATGCCCCTAATGCATACAAATTGCATATGTTTCTAGTTCAAATGGACGTTGTAAATAGGGAATGTACAATTGTAGATCATTATCAATATTCCTCTTTATTTATTAAAATGTTTTTTTTTTTTTGTTTATTACCCATTTGAAAACTCTTTCCATTGGTGGTCATGGTGGTCATGGCATGTAATGGTGCTACTACTACTGAAAAGGTTTCTATGAACTTCGTCAAACATTAAGTTGCTTCCATCAAATTCTTAACCTTTGTCAAGTTGGTTGGAATAGGCCATTATATAATAATTACGATATTGAATTAATCTACCCTCCTATATCCTCCACCAATCATGTGTCCAAGATATATCACTTGTACTTTTTCATGAAACACATTTCTTTAGATTTTGAAATTATCTAATTTTTATTAGTGTATTTAATATTAGCATCTCATGTGAGATCTTCTCTTGCAAAGTCTTACTAAAGGTAAATGTTAGTATTTCATTCAAGTATACTATTATAAATGAGTCAATAAAATGACATAGTAGATCATTCGTAAACCTCATAAACGTTGTAGGTGAATTACATAAATTGAAAGGAATCTCAAACCACTCATACAAACATTTCTTTGTCGTGAACACCGCCTTCCACACATATTCTCCTTAGATTCTTACTTGATGGTAAATTAATAGGAGGTGTACCTTGATGAAGAAATTGCATTACTATAACTAATCCAACAAGTTATAAATCCTTGGAAACATATTCTATCCTTGATGGTGATTTTGTTCATGGCATGCTAGTTAATGCACATTATCCTACTTTTCTCCTTATTTGGAACCGTGATGAAGGGTGAAATACATAGGAACAAACTAGGCCTAATGACTATCTCCTCCAACAACTATTACAATTGTTGGTGCCTAAATTTTTGTTCAATTTGGAGTAATTGCACATCAGGTAAGAATATTATAAGCATTTGTGCTTCGATTCAATTAGAAGTAGTTGCATGTCGATCAAATCAGTTAGAGACTGCACGCCACTAACAAGTTTTGTATTTTTTGAATCTAATCCTATAAAAAGCAATATTTTGCAATGACTAGTTTCATCTAGTAAGTGAGTCAATCAATTTAGGTAGTTTCTGTCAGTGATGTTCTAGATGTTTTTGTAACAATATGGTTGGGTTTTGATATGTTGTGCTATTGATTATGATATGAGTTTATGACATTTTGGTTGTGATAGCTGTATGGATGAAAGACTATTAAGATGTTGAGATGAATGTATAACCATTGATTGTACCTAATTCTTGAAGATGAATATAATATAGTTGTTGTCTCATATT
This sequence comes from Pseudotsuga menziesii, assembly GCA_001517045.1. Taxonomy (NCBI): domain Eukaryota; kingdom Viridiplantae; phylum Streptophyta; class Pinopsida; order Pinales; family Pinaceae; genus Pseudotsuga; species Pseudotsuga menziesii. The sequence goes on from LPNX011006018.1 coordinate 141,736, forward strand.
TTCCTTGCATATTTTCTTGATGATTGAATGTATTTTGAATGTTTAATATATTAGAATATGAACACTATCTTGTTAATGATTTAATTGTATGGGTAAATGAAGGAATTAATACACAATTGATCAGAAAGAACCCATCCTCTTCTATGAATCCCTATAATTGGTATTTGTAATTTCCTTTGTAAGTTTCAGATGAGGCATTATCTTGTTGATGTATTTGTAACTTCGGAATATATTCACTTGTATATCTTATGTATTGTACCCTGATGTTTATACCAGGATGCATATGTAATGTAATTGAGTCATGTCATGCCTCGATGTTTCGATCGGGAGATTAAATAATGTAAACAAGTCATGTAAAGTCATTGAGGTTAACCCTCCATTTTAAGTTGAGGCAATAGTCCCCACAATTCTGTCAAGGTTAACCCTCCTTAATGATCAAAGGGCAAAGTTCCCACAATTGTGGGGCACTAGGGTTATTAGACTCTCCTAGAAGATGTCGGCCCTAGCAAGTAATTGTTAAGTGGGGCTGACATGTTGAAGTGGACATTAAGTGAAAGAAATAATATAAATAGAGAGTGAGCCTCTCTATTTATCACACACACACTCACTCATTGGGGCGTATGACTGAGAGAGGAGAAGATCTCTCAAGTGAGAGAGAGAGAACAGGTTGTTGGAGACCATCTTTATGTTTTTGGGTTTTACTGCTGCCATTTGTGCTCATTCTATCTCTGAGGAAGTTGTGGGGTTTTCTCCTTTATGGTTTCCCTGAGGAAAATTGTTTGTGTCTCTTGTATCTTGTGTTTATTGTTGTGCATGTTATTCTCTCAGTTAAAGATCCTAAGATAATGCTAGCTTGAATGATAAAAATCTAACATGGTATCAGAGCTAACATGAGAAGAAGACATTGTGCAGCTGTAGAATCTAAGGATTCTTACTTTTTGGGTCTCTCTCCACAATCCATTAGCAAAAGTATGCTAGGCTGACTCTCCATTGAAGGGCGCATCTTTTTGTTGAAGCGGAATTCGATTCCAGGCATTTTCAGTTTTTTGTGCGGGAAATTAGGGATTTTTATAGAAGAGTTTTTGAGTGAGCCCAACATAGGATTTATCTCCTCATCAAAATCAAATTTTAGAGACCTGGGTCAATATTTTTGGTTGGGTGAAACTCCGGGAAAGTCAAACTCTAGTTTGACCCCGAGCCTGGAAAACCCTAAAATACTGAAACTGATAAGTTTTTGTAAATTCGCTATATCTATGAATTCAAGAAGTCACAAGGTCCAAAAAATTCAAAAGTCGAAGATAAATTCTGGATGTACAACGTGTCCAAGTTTTAGCCTTATATTCATTGTATTCTAGGAGATATGATTCGTCCAAGTTAGGGTTCCAGCCTCTTCGAGGATTCATCCCTAAACAGGACACCTGGGGAGAATTGCTATATCGCGGGCTAATAAGGTCCAAATGAAATTTTTCAAGATTTTCCAGAAAGGGCATGAAATTTAATTTCTTTGGTAGAATTTTCAGACCCCAAATATGAAACAATGACACATGGTAGTTCTTACAACTTCTCTATGATGACCAGTCCTGAAACAGGTCACCTTGGGAGAACAATCGTAAGTCTCAATTGGTGAAACCAATTATGATGAAACCTATGGTGTTCGAACAGGGACCTATGAGGCTACCTCAGTACACAATTTCAGACATAGAGGATTAGTACGTTCAGATGTACTGTAGAAACAATATCAGGAATGTCTGCACAAGAAATTGGAAAACTAGGGTTTCCTGTTCCGGGAGCTTCCCTCCACTGTTTTCAGAAAATGAGTACATTGGATAGATCAAATTGAAGAGGTATATCTTTATATCCAATAAAATTTGAAATATTCCAAGTTTTTAAAATTATGTTTTCTTTGACCAAATCCCTAGATTAGCCAACTCTGGAACTAAGACGAACACCTCAAATTGGTAAGATCTAATCTTTTGCTACTTTCATTTGAGGTTCTCATTTCAAAGTGATCTATCGCATCAGCTTGATGACAAGCTTGGTGAGGCTGAAAATATCCAAGCATGGAATTATAGGATGTCACTAGTTCTTGAAGGAAATGAATTGGACATCTAGATAAGTAGAGAGGTTCTAGTCCCAGAGGGAGACGAGGATAAAAGCCTTACACAAGAAGAACTTGGTCAAGGCCAAGAAGATAATTGCTGATTCAATCACGGATCAACTTGTACCACAAGTGTCTTCCCTAAAATCACCGAAAGAGATGTTTGATCCCTTGATCAAGCTATTTGAAGGGAAGAACATAAATCATAAGATGACCTTTGAGAAAACAGTTGAAGAATGTGAAGATCCAAAATACAGAGACTATATAGTCATACTTTACAAGGGTCTCTCAAATCAAAGAACAACCTGAAGCGTAAGAAGAAGAAGTGGAGAATGTAGAAGTGGTGATAACCACCTTGAATGGCCTCCAAAGATCATCGGATTCATTCATTCAAGGAATGTGTTCTAGAAGGAAGTGATTAATTTCAGTAGACTCTAGAAAGAGCATACAAAAGAAGCAGCTCGACTCATAGTAAGAGAAGAGGAAAGGGGAGCAATTGAATATCAAACTCTCATGATTCAAATAATATTCCTCAAGCGATGAGGAACATGAAGGAATCAATTCTTGAAGAGCCTCTTATCCATCTTGAGCATTTGGAGAAGAAATGATGATGTCATGAATGAAGAAGATGATGAAGTGGAAGGCTCAAGAAGGGGTCTACCCATGAAACAAATAAAGATAAGTATTCAGTTGTCATTTCATGATATTGTTTTTGCTATGCATTTTTTTATATTCAGTTGATGTATTATGCATGATAGAATGTTTGCATTAATGACAATATACTAATAACATGCATGTGATGGGTAAGCAGCTCATGGTGCTATATAACTCTCCATTGCTACTTATCTAGAATGCAACCTCTTTGTTGACATATTGGATTAGTGCACAATCTCAATGTTGTCCTGGCAGAGATGGAAGGTATCTAGAAAGTTTTCGTGAGATATGGATGAATGCTATATTGGCTAAAATAGTTGCATGATCATATATTTATGCATAATAATTTACCATTATGAATATGCATTATGAATATGCATTATGAAATATTTCTAATCATACAACTAGTGCATTTGACTTGTAGGAAAGATCGCGTACAATCGCCTACAAGAAAACAAGGATGAGACTTGTTCTGAAGAACAAGTGCCAATAGTTCAAGGTTCACTCTAATAATCCAAAATGAAGAATGATGTCTAGGATGCAGTATCAATACTTGAAGGGAAGTTCATAGTTCCATCATGTAGTAGATGGAAACATTGTGGGATATAAGGAAGGATTCTTATCACGAGGCATCTCACAAAAAGAAGGCATAGACTATGAAGAGACATTTGCAGCCACCAGAAGTTAAGACACATGACAGGAAGACTCATGTGTGCAAATTAAAGAAGGCCTTGTATGAGCTCAGAAGACACCCATGGGATAACACATACATGAGGAGCTTGAAGATCACCTAGAGTGATGAAGATCTTAACCTTTGATACAGGTTGAAGATGAAATCCTATAGAGGATGACAATCTCACAGATGGGTGCAAGAAGAACTTTTGAGAAGGTTCAAGATAGAGGATCTTGGTATCTAGTGACCCTAGATGGATGCATCAAATATTAGTAGTAGAGGAAGCTACTTGTCACTCCAGCACATAATGTTTCAGTGCATATAGTACGAAAGAAAGAGGGAGAATGATGCTTCGATTAAGAGGGAGTGACTACAGAAGATCTCGAGGTTCGACATGGTACGACAGGATGGACAGATGATTGATGACTCTAGGATTTATTGAGAGTAAAGTGGATTCCAACCTTTGCTTCAAGTTTGAAGGTAGAAGATCAGCAATTCTCCTGTTATATGTTGATGACATGTTCCTAACAGAAAAGAGGAACTCATTAAAGTTGCAAGAAGGAGACTTGTCACCGATTTTGAGATGAAGGACTTGGATATGATGCACTACTTTCTAGGCATGGAGGCGTGGAAAAATGTGGATGGAATCTCCATGAGAAAAGGGATGATGGACTGCAAGGCCATGACCACACCTATGGCATTGAACCTGAAGCTACTGAGTGTTGCTTCATCAGAGATGGTTGATGCCACGATGTATCGTAAGATGGTTTTTTCCTTGATGTACCTAATGAATACGAGACCAGATATTTGCTTTACTATGAACACATTGAGACATGTTCACCTGATGGTTGCAAAGAATGCAGTGAGCTACCTGAAGGGTACAGTAGAGCATGGGATGAAGTATGATATAGATCATAACATTAACCTGGAGGGTTATGTGGATTCGGATTGGGCAGGCAATGCCATTGATAGGAAGAGCACTTCTTGGTGTAGCAGGAATCAGTACTCCATGGCACTGAGTACAACCGAGGAAAAAGATGTTGCCACTTGCTATTTGGGAGGTAGTATGTTTCCTTTGAAAAATACTATTTTATTTGGTTGATCTGACTTGCATTTTTTGTATGATGTAGAGAGGAGTAGTGATCCAGATCCAGATCTCTTGAAAGAGGGAGTTGTAGCATAGTCAGTGAGATAGGTTGTCTGAGTCTAAATCCTTGAAAAGCTCATAGGTTGCTCAGACTTAATCAGTCCTGTAGGCTGTCCTCAGATGTAATCAGTCATGGTGAAGCTTGTAGGTTATCCTTGGATGTAATCAACCCTAATTTAATTCTATGCTAGAAATGGCCAGAGTGAAGTTTGATTACTTCAGGGAGAAACTTGGTGTTCTCAAGATTGAGGTTCCCTCCAAGGGGAAGTGATGACTCCGTGAGCCATTCTGACATGTTCAGAGGATTAGTTTCTTCCATGGTTAGATGTAAGGGCTGGGCCATTCTATCATGGTGAGAGGATTGTTTTCTTCCATGGAAGATGTGAGTGCTGAGCCATTATGAGGTGACTGTGGGATGTGTTCCCACATGATCAGATATAAGCGTTGAATGCCATTCTCTAGGAGAATGGAGGTACCTGGTAAGTTACCAAGAATACTCAGTCTGGGATTGAGAGCCATTCTTGGATGATGTGTTTACACATGGTCAGATGCAAGTGCAGAGCCATCCTGGCATGATGTGTTTACACATGGTCAGATGTAATTGCAGAGCCATTCTGGCAGGATATGCTTACACATGGTCAGATGTAAGTGTAGAGCCATTCTAGCATGATGTGTTTACACATGGTTGAATGTAAGTGCAGAGCCTTTCTGACAAGATGAGGTCGAATGTGAATGATGGGTTTTCTGACATGGGTTTTGGATGTGTTCCTCCCATGGTTAGATGTGAGTGTTGGGCGTGCCTTTCTGACATGGTTCTTGGATGTGTTCCTCCCATGGTTAGATGTAAGTGCTGGGTGGGAATTTTTGACATGGTTCATTCCATGGTCAGATATAAGTGCTGAATACGATGAAGGCCTACATGAAGTCTAGGCCTACAACCAACGTGAAAAAGGGTTGGCTTTGTAGAACTTCCTGTGACAAGAAGAATGAAGAGATAGCACCATTTGATTGAGATATTGGAAGCCGTGATGATGATGATCCAGTGATGATCCATCTTTGATGATGACCTAGATCAGGTGATGGTCCAAACTTGATGATGATCCAGATCAAGTGATGATCCAGATCAAGTGATGATCAAGACTTGATGATGATCTAGATCAAGTGATGATCCGGACTTGATGATGATCCAGATAAAGTAATGAACCAGACTTGATGATGATCTAGATCCAGTGATGATCTAGACTTGATAAAGATGACTTGACGATGAATATGACTTGACAATGAATATGACTTAACGATGAAGGTGACTTGAATATGAAGATGAATTGATGATGATCCAGATGATACAGAGAAGAAGACTTGTGCTGATAAATTGTGTCAAGAGAATACCTTCCTATTTAAGAGGGAGTGTTAATGTATTTGTAACTTTGGAATGTATTCACTTGTATATCTTATGTATTGTACCCTGATGTTTATATCAGGATGTACCTATAATGTAATTGAGTCATTTCATGCCCCGATGTTCTGATCGGAAGATTCAATAATGTGAACAAGTCATGTAAAGTTATTGAGGTTAACCCTCCATTGAAATAGTCCCCACAATTATGTCAAGGTTAACCCTCCTTGTTGATCAAAGGGAAAAGTCCCCACAGTTGTGGGGCACTAGGGTTATTAGAATCTCCTAGAGATGTCGGCCCTAGTAAGTAATTTTTAAGTGGGCCGTACATGTTGAAGTGGACATTAAGTGAATGAAAGAATATAAATAGAGAGTGAGCCTCTCTATTTATCACACACACACTCACTCATTGGGGTGTATGAGTGAGGGAGGAGAAGCTCTCTCAAGTGAGAGAGAGAGAAAACGCTATTGGAGATCATATTTATGTTTTTGGGTTTTACTGCTGCCATTGGTGCTCATTCTATCTCTGAGGAAGTTATGGGGTTTTCTTGTTTATGGTTTATGCAAGGAAAATTATTTGTGTCTCTTGTCTCTTGTGTTTATTGGTGTGCATGCTATTCTCTCAGTTAAAGATCCTAAGATAATGCTTGCTTGAATGATAAAAATATAACATATCTTGGTTGTAGGGTATTGAACATGTTTATGCCTATAGGGTTTTTGTTGCTATTGCAAGTTAAGCCTTGGGTTTGACAAACCAATAGCCAACAAAATTGTTCCATTGTTGGGACATGACAAGGATTGTGAAGGGAGAATGAAGAAATGAGGTGAAATCCCACTAAATTTGAGATCGAAGAATGTATAGAAATAAAGGAGGATGAATTTGCACAAAATTATACTAGAGGACTCTATATTTCACCCTAGTGATAGAAATATAGGTAGCTTTATTCAAATTTGGATGAAATTTTCTTCTATGAGATTTTGGTGTTGTTATATGAATGGACAAAGAGGTAGTTCATGATACATAGAATTTGGTGAGAACCTTGGAAAATGGTATGGAATGAGGAGAAGATATAAGAACTAAAAGTCCTAGATGATATATGGTTTACAGATTGATTTCTAGTTATTGCACTTGAAAGAAGGGTATATCCTAGAATTTGCTATAGGATGCAATGAATCATATAGTAGTGTATAAGAAATATTTGAAGAAGGACCAAGAAAGAGATTCTTGGCATGGATTCGATTGTGGATAAATATGTTGTTTATTGAGAAGGGGATAGTGACAATGAACCCTGATAGCATCTTAGTGTAAACCCCACACTGTGGGGGTGTAGTATGAAGAAGTGGGAGAATAGTTAGGCACAAAATCAAATATAGAAGAGTATGGACTCCAGAGGGAAAAAATACATGCAATAAGGGATGATATAAATTAGGAAGTCGAAATAAAAAAGAGAGAAAAGAAACTGATGTGGAAAGATGGTGTGGATCGTAGAGGAAAGAATAACAACATAGATGTGAGTGCATGGTAAGAGTGTGTAGAAGGGTATTCTATGCCAGAAGGGTGTGCAAAGTATGGGAATGTTGTCCTCTATCACCTTCTTGTCTCGACCCGCAGTTCAACAACACCATAATACCAACAATAAACTAGAAGACATCATCCCAATAGAGCAAGCTCAGTCAAAAACACCTGCGATGCAGGCGCACTATCACCTGAGATATATAATGGGTAACTTCTAGAACCACATTTTCATAGTTGGTGAGGGAATTATAGTCCCTTGGTGCACATCCAAGGTTCTCAACAAAGGAAATCAGGATGATGGAGTCTATTCCTAGGCGACTGGACACAACTATATGTTAGTGCGCATGACACAACACTATCCTTAACATCCTCAACTGGTGCAACTGATTAGTTATAGTGATAGACAGTTTGTGACTCATTCTTTAATTTAGGAATTTAACCATGAACTTATACATGACATTCCCGCAATGCTTTTAGTATTCATCCATTCACTGATTAACAAGATAATGCATACATTCAACTATAACTAATCAATATACAGTAATAAAATACATCAAAATTCCAAATAAACACTCATCATCAATCAAACATTCACCACATGAATTAATGCAGAAACCCATCTGGGAAAAAATCACCAAGGTGCTCTTCATCTTGCATGAGAAATTGTGTATAGAACCTTGCAGTATACATTCTGCAGACTATTCGTATGACATGTCTTTCTGACTCAATATTATGCTCTCATGCTCTCTAGTTTATTATTCTATCTACTCCTACTGATTTGCACACAGCCTGGATCGACTCTTCTACTTATTATCTACGCACTCATCTGCAGATTCCTTCTACCACTAGCAGTCTGCACACATAGCTGTAGATTCCTTCTACTTCCAGCAGTGTGTGCACACAACTGGAAGTTCTGTGGCTCAACAACCTTATTCTTCTTCCTTAAAAAATAGAAAAACCAAACTATGGACAACCAATGTCTAATATCTACTAGCAAACAATAACTAAATAAAATAATCAACCAAACGTTCAGAACCACAAAAAACCATAACCAACCCTTATACAGAACAGGTTCTTCCTATTTATATCTTCTACAGGACCATGTAGGGTTGACTTCATACTGCTATTTAGTTATAGGTCATGATTAGCCATAAAAAATGGTTATAGGCTGTCAAGGACTGACACAAGGCACTCTCAACTTGACTTACAAATATTCCTTCATATGTGCATTGTCCGCAGGATTATGCCATCTTTGACAACCATGATCTTCAGTTGTTTCTTTCTAACCGTTATCCACTTGCACAACTGCAAGCTTTCCTTTCCTCTTTCTTGCGTATGCTGTATTATTTTGTGTCGGCTCCTTTGCTTCCTTTGCGACCTAATTTCCTCTTCGTCGCAAGCACTTCTCCTTCCTAGCTTGCACACTAGCTTCTTCCCTATCTAATTTTCCTGGACCAACAGGACCCCCAAAACTCGCATGTGGCTTGTCCCAAGTCACTAAGAAAAAATGGAAGTCTTCTAAAAATTTCTTGTCCAAAAAGTTAACTTCTCTCAAGTTCTTATGTTTTTGGCGTAGTCTCAGGCTACGTGGGAGGACTAACCTTGTCCTGGAATTTCTTCACCATCTGTTACACCTTATAAAATTCCTCTGTTACTTCTTCTACTTGTGCGGCCAACTGCTTGACCTGGTTGGAATTGATATGTTCTGACGGGCCTGCCTCTACTAATTTCACAATGGTTTCAAGTTTTTGCTGTAGTGTCTAAATAAGGCCTGTGAGCCTCACTGCTTCCGACTAGTGAGCTTCAAATTCTACTTCCCTAGTCCTCTCTTTATCATGAAGAGTCTGGATATCATGCTACAGTTGCTTGATCTCAGCCATTTTGGTGACTTTCTATTGAAACAGAAGCCTCCTCATCTCTACCTTTTCCGTAACGATTTTCTCCTCGACCTTACGCATGTTCTCCGTTATACTTTCTGTGGGTACATCTTCCAGAAGCACTTCTCATATCATGGAAATGGATTCTACTTCCTTAGTGTAGAATGTTTCACCTTCATTGATTTTTCCAGCAGCCTCAGACACTACTCTTCTTCACTCCTCGAGCACCTTGGAAGGTGTGCTCTGTACTTGTCTCGCTTGAAGCTCCTCAACCTGCTTATTTAGTTTAGCTCCGATCTGTATGAGATGAGAAACCTTAGATGTTGAATCCTCATCTTCTTGTCTCACCTCAAGGGGTAACTCTACAATTGTTCTCTTGATAGTCTCAGCTAATGCGACACAGCTTTGCTCATGCACCACAAGTTCTTGTTCCTTGTCTGCAAGGAGGGCGTTACACCCTTCAAGTTCTCACTCTTTTTCTGTAAGGAGGGCCTTGTGCATCTTTTCCTTCCTTTGTTTTTTTGTTTCTTGATAAGAAACAACATTTTCCCTCAGTCGTATTTCAGACACGACTGCCCGCTGAACTTCATAGACTTCACTCAAGGCCAGCTTGGAGAAGTCAATATGTAGACTGCTATTATCATTAACTACACTTGTCTCTGTTACTATCTCCATTGTGTCAGGCAACTCTCTATCACTCAGAATCTCTATAACCATTGATGTCGGGTCACTCTGTGATAGAATTTAGCTCTGTAAAAACTTGGCTCTAGTTCTCTCTCTCTCTCACTATGTGTAAAAGGATGCTTGAAGGTGAAGCCTTATATTTATACCCAGTAGCAAGTCCTGTAGTGGTCATGCAATGGGAGGTTGATGTCTAATCGATCACACGGGCTTCTCAGTCAATGTGCTTCTTCATTAATTCAGTAGCTCGAGTTCTTTGTTGTACGTGTTAGCACAGTTATGACAGTTATGCCGAGGGCGGCTTTGACAGGACCCAAAACCATGCCATCATTCTCCTTGTATCTTGTCGAATTTATGAGTCTTAGCTGTCATAACAGACTCTTCCATTACTGAATATCGCACTTTAATGTCATCTAGACTGTCATTTCCACTTTTTGCAGTACTTTCCACCTTTTACTACGCTTTTTTCTTTTTCTCATGCACTTCATGCTTTTTCCTGTGATTTGTGCTGGTTCTGTCACTGAAGTGAGACAAAAAAGGTTACGTATCTTGTCCTCTCATATTTTTTTGTGTGACTCTAACCAGGGATGTTATGACCATCATAGTATGGTTTCAAGAGACTATCATTCACCATACCCACGACATAAGTTCCATGTAGTTTCTGCAGTTTTACTGCACCCACATCAGTGATGTGCGTGATCATATATGGTCCTAGCCAATGCATCTTCAACTTACCTCGGTGTTTAAAGAATTTTTTATCATATAACAACACAAGTACTCCTAATTTGAATGGATTAACTCTAATATGGTGATCATGCCATGCTTTTTGTCGCTTCTTCTCAACTGTCTGATGAAATCCTGCGATGAGGCATTCTTCTTCCATCTGAACGAGATGTGACAACGTTTTTTCAACAGCATCTCTGTTAGTCATCTCCATTAGCATAGCAATCCTTAGACTCAGTACAATGTACTCCATTGGTAGCACAACTTCCTGTCCATATACTAGTCTAAATGGAGTGTGCCCTGTGAGTTTTTTGCAATTTGTGTGATACGCCCATAGTATAACTGAGACTTTTTGATCCCAATCATCTCGGTGCACATTACATACCTTGTTTAATGCATTCTCCAATATATTTTTGAAGGATTCAACCGTTCCATTTTTCTGAGGATGATAGGGTGTCGTCTTCTTATGCTATATCTGAAACTCTGCAGTCAACTCATCAATCAATTTGTTAACAAAATGCGTACCTTGGTCACTTAGTAAAATTTTTGGACAACCAAATATGGTGACTACCTTTTCAAATAAAAACTTTGCCATAGTCACAATGGTACAATCTTTAACAGGTGCGGCTTTAGCCCATCTAGTCAAATAGTCCATCGCAGTGATAATGTAGCGCTTGGGAGTTCTCTTTTCTTGTGGGATGATTGGTCCAACAAAATAAACTTCCCACTTATATAATGCTTGAAGTGTTATCTGTGGTGCAAATGGCATCTCATCGCGACGCGACGACTTTCCAGTTCTTTGGCAAATATTGCAGCATCTGCAAAATCTTTTAGTATCCATGTGTATTGTTGGCCACCATAGTCCTGCCCGCAATATATTACACAAAGTTTCTTTCCCTCCATAGTTTGCTTGTACAAAACCTCCATGTGCTTTGCTCATTACCCAGGTTCGTTCATAATACAAAACACATCGGTGTAATATTTCATTTGCTCCCAACTTATACAAATGTCCCGCAATTAATGTATAGTTGGTAGCTTTGACAACCAGTTGTTTCTTTTGATTAGTTGACATTCCTTCAGGTGCATAGCATGTACTCAAAAAGTGGATGATGGCGTTAAACTCAGGATTATGATCATCCATCATGTGAATCGCAAATAGTTGCGTGTCAGGAATATTATCTTCCAGGCTATTTGGTTCTTCACCACTTTTTATCCTTGATAAGTGGTTTGGCCCGAAATTCAGTCGACTAAGTTTTACTATGACCTCAAAATAAAATTCCTGAAATAGCAGAATCCATCTACAGATATCCCCCCCCTAACACTGGCTTGTTGACTAAGTACTTTATCACTGAATGATCAGTGTACATATGAAAATTTCCACCCAACAAATAGTGTCGAAACTTCTGAATACCATAGACCATAGCAAGGCCTTCTCTTTCTGTCGTTGTGTAGTTTTTTTCTGCTATTGATATTTTCCCACTAGAAAAAGAAATAGGGTGGTTAAGCGCACCCTCTCCTGGTTGTGTCAAGACTATGCCGAGAACGACAGAGGATGCGTCAACATGCACATGGAACTCCTTTTTCCAGTTCAGAAATACAAGTATTGGAACAGTGGCCATTGTTGTCTTCAATTTACCCAATATTTCCTAGCAATATGTTGTCCATTGAAACTTTACATATTTTTTTAATAGTTTTTCCATAGGTGTAGTGATCACTACATATCCTCCGATGAACTTCCTGTAGTAGCCTATATGTCCTAGCACCGATCTGAGCTATGTAACTGATGTAGGTGGTGGTAAATTAAAAATAATCGCAATCTTTGCTAGGTCGACTAAAATACCACCGTGACATGCGACGTGACCCAACAACACACCAAAAAGTGCACATAATATACATTTTTTTGACTTAAGCATGATCTAATATTGGTGACAGCGGTTGAGCATCATGCATAGAATCTCAATATGGTCTCTTACTAGACCAAATATAGTCCAATCATCAAAGTAGACCTCAAGAAGTTTATGTATAAAACTTTTAAAAGTAGAAACTACTATTCTAGAAAAAATAGCAGGTGCATTCTTGAGTCCAGAGGGCATTACCGTATACTGGTAGCATCCCCATTCTGTGACGAATGTCATTTTGTGGCAAACATATTGTGCAATTATGACTTGATGATATCCCAAGAAGCCATCGGTAAATGAATACATCTCTTTCCCATCGACGCTTTCAAGTAATTCAGCTGTAAATGGTGTTGGGAATGGATCATGCAAGCATGCATCGTTCATCTTTCTCAGGTCGACACAGATCCTGACTTTTCATGTAATCTTCTTATCTTGGATCACTATAGGGCTGATACACTCTGATTCGTCAACATGTTCAATGATTCCCACTTCAAGCATACGATCCAATTATGCTTTTACCCTTTATTTATACTTGGGGTTCATCCTATACGGTCGCTGCTTACTTGGTTTAGAATCTGGTTGCAAGGGTATTTTCATCTCTCCTAGATCTCCTACTATCCCCTTCATCTCAGAAAAGTTGGTAGGGAATAGGTCCTAATATTCATGTAGTAAATCTATGATATTTGCAACTGTCTCTTCATCCCAATAATCTCCTATATTAGCAAACTTTGGGTTCTCTGGAGATCCAATGTTTACTTTCATTATCTTTAAGGGATTGAGGAACTAGTCACTTGAAATGCCACTTCCTTCCACTTCTCGCATGCCCTCGGATTCTGAAATTTTTATATTAGTTAGATCATCATTTGGGTATCTAGTTAGATTGTAACAAGCCATTCATTTCTAGATGGTTGCACTCCACTGGTGAGATTTAGCCTCTTCGACAGGTATCTCAGCAAATATCTTCTTCTTTATCGTCTGAAGTGCAGCATCAACTGTAGGGTGCTCATCGATGAATTCAAATTTATGTGCAAATTGCTTAGAAATTCCTTCCCAATCTTGGATTCCTTGTCTCAATTCCATGGATGCATACCAGGTTCTAGGTGTCATTTCTAATGTATGTATGAAATGATGGACCCATTCATGTTGCAGATATTCTGCAAATACCGTGTGAAAATGGTTAAGATGTTCAACTGGGTTCACTAGTCCTGAATACTTGTGATTTATGAGGATGAAATATTCACCAAATATGACTCCATCAACCTTTTCCATTGTGGCCATTCCGTTATAGATTTCTTATGTGCACCCCACCATCTAGCGGGTGTAGGTTTTAGCACATGGTCTAGTGCAGACAACTGTTGTGACTTTGTTACAAGTCCTTCAAACTCAATTAAGAAGGTTGCAAGGTTAGGTAAACCCTCATAGGTGGGTAGCTCTCTTAACTCATTCTCCACCCATCGCACAGACCTTGTAACTCTTGCACACCTTCTCATAGAGACTTCATGTAGTCTGTTTTTCCATTTCTCCAAGGCCTCCCCTAAGTCGGATGTGTAGGAAGTAGCACTCTTCCAGCTCAGGTTTCCATCTGCAGTCGGATTAATTTAGTTTTCTTGCATGGTAGTGACATTATATATTCGGTCGAGATAGTTTCCCTATTCCTCATTATAGATAGGATCGATGCATCTCTGACCCTCTAATGGATCAATAGGTGATACTACCCTCATCTCGTCATCTTCAAATGAGAGAATCCTTTTCTTGAATTTTATAATGGTCTAATTGTCTATGGCCCAATCTATCCCCAACAGGGAGGGATATGGGTTCATGTCATCAACAATGTTAATGACTTCAAATTCTGAAAATGTGCGCAACCCTTCGATATCGATGGGGACTTAGCTCAATGACCAATGGGTAGAACCTTCGCATGATTTTCAAGTCACATATTGACAGGGGACCAGTCCAATTGTGACTTGACCATACTTTCCCAAGTTTGTCGCGTCAAAATATTGAGATTTGAGCCTAGATCCAATATTATGTGGTCCATGTCGTAGTCGCCTATATGCGTAGTCATTCTTAACTTGCGACCAACTTTCAATTTCTTTCTTACTTGGTTAAATTTATTTTCAGGTCGTGTCTCTATGGGTATCTCTTTTATCATTGCTCGTAGTTCTACAAAAACATCTTTATCTTGTATTAGTGTTAAGCAACTTAATAGAAAGGTTTTGAGCTTACTAACCTTTTGTGGGACCTTCTTCTGGAATATGCGTTGAAACTGTTCAGGCATCTCCTAGAATTACTTGGATGTTGATGGTACTTTTGGATCCATAAATTCTGGTTGCACATCCAATAATACTTCCTTCTGTTTCTGGACATCGAATGGCTCCTTTTTCTACACCGCTGGCCGTATCTGTGGCTACGGTTATTCTTGTGGTTTATCATGATTCGCTCTGGTCACAACATCTCCTTGTGTTCTGACATCAACATTTGGATCTCTTGGTTTTGCCGCAATCATCTAAACATTCATATTTGGATTTGGGTTCAGCTTTTGTGCAGGGATAGGTCCTATGATAGTCCTTGCCTGCCATTTTATGATCAACTGAGGACACTGCTCCACATTATGGTCCTGCCCCTTACAATATGAACATGTATTTGCTGGTTCCAAGAAATCTATAGCATAGTGACCTAGTTTTCCATAGTTATAGCATATAATTTGACCCCTTCCTCTACAAAAATCTCCTCCTCCACCTCTTTCTCTGAATTTTCCATCACCCCTTCCCTATGAGTGTGGTTGTTGTGGCGGGTACTGATTTTGCTGGTAGTGCAGTTGGTAGTGATTTTGATGCGCGTATGGCTGTTGATGCGCATACTGAGTATGATACAGGTTTTTATATTGATTGGGTGGGAATTGTGTAGGATTATACGATGCTTATGCCTATTCATCCTGAGCGTGCCTCTCATTTTTCATTAAGTAGGTATCGACAGTTTTTTCCTTCAGAAGCTGGTATGCTCTGCAATCTTTCTCATCATGACCTACTGACTTACAAACTTTACTGAAGAGGTTTTCAGATTACTTACAACTTTTTGCAAATATAAAAATTATTTGTTGCGATGCCCTCTAAACTGGCATATGTGGCACTAGGGTAGTCCATGGCGATTTAATGGGTTTGTTGAACTGGATGAGACATAATTCATGAAGGTCAGACAATTATTCTTAGTATTTCCATCCATTCTGCATTTTTTGCACCATAAATCTTCTTGTGCCTCCTTACCCTTCTTGATGTCCTAAAGTTATATTGTCAGATTATCCAATTGTGACTAAATTTGTACCATCCTTGTGGCAACATCACCAATTGGTGAGGTCTCTAGATTCATTGCTAACTCTAATGATTATGTCCGCAACTCAATCTTTTGTTGCATTAATGACCCTTGGATGTGTGGAAATAGCTCAATAATAAACCACTCTTTATGCCACACATCTAACATTTGGAAACTTACCTTGGCCATGAAAGTTTTAAACCACTGGTCAAAGTCCCGTACAGTCTCTCCCAGTGCTTTCTTTATCTCCTTGATCTCAGTAATGCACTGGGATTTAGATTTAGGTTTTCTAAACTTAGAGATCATTGCGGATCGGATCTCATCCAGAGTCTTCTGTGGTGTTCTGGTTGGTGTGACACAAAACTTCATAAACCAATCCAGCACACAACCTCTCAGAGTCATGATCATATGTGCCTTCTTTATGTCTACATTATGGACTAAACAAATCATCCAAACAGATTCACAGAGGAGCCAATGCTGCTCTGGATCTTTTGCTCCATTTCCATTGAATGTGGGTAACTGAATATCTGCTCCAGCCATTACATTGGCATCAACATTTCTTGGTAAAGGATTGAAAGGAGGTGTATCCTATTTCTCTCTAGTCACAGGGCTAGCATTATCAGTATTATCAGTCCTTTCCGAAGATGAGACTCTAGATATTACCTCTGGTGATATTCCTGGTGTGATGTAGTTGCATCTGGACCTCGGTGTTTCTACAGAATCTTCAGAGTCCTCTGTTCCTTTTGAAATCGGGTTGTATTCCTCCTCTTCATCACAATATCCTTCACTTTTCTACGACTGAAGTTCATGTTCACTCTCCTCGAAGAGGTTAGGATTCCATACTCCTTCTTTGGTTTTTCTTCTCTTTCCTGCCTTGAATCTCCTTCCACTCCTTAGGACTCCAGCTTCTAGTTCATGTTCTGTATTTCTAGGGAACATTTGAACTCACCCTTTCCCATTTTCTTAACAGGTTGTCTACAACATAACCTCCTCCTTGAGTATGCGACTCAACTAATCAAATGCAAGATACCCTTATCATAGACAATCATTTTGATCCATGTACTGATAGATAACAAATATCTTCTTTGTGGTCCTTGGAAAAAATTTATTTCAGCTTCGCTATATGAGGTTATAGTATCTATTGCAAACTCAGTAATATATCCTTGCAAGATACTGTCAACCGAAAAATCAACATCTCTAGAAATGACATTACTTACATTGGTTACCTCGCGAACCAACTGATCACTCCATTTGACAACTTATCTTCTTTGGACATTTGTCTCTCTAGTCACCAATCTTGACAACCATTCATGTAGTATAATCGAGAACTCAACAAAGAAGACCTCGTGTATCTTAGAATAAATATGCTCGTCCACCCAGTTTTCTGCACTCAACCATGTTCCCGTGCTTTCTTCTTGTGAAAATGCTAGCATCTTAGAATCCAACCAATCCTCTATCTCTCTCTTTTTTGGATGCCACAAAATTTCCCTCGACTCAAATGATTATGGGTCTCAGCAACGGAACCATTTGTTGGCCTCTATCACCTTCTTGTCTCAACCCACGGTTCAACAACTGCAATACCAACAATAAACCACATGACATCAGCTCGACAGAGCAATCTCAGTTGGAAACACCTGCTAGGCCGGTGTAGTCACCTGAGATATCTAAGGGGTAACTACCATAACTACGTTTCCATAGTTGGCGAGGGAATTATAGTCCCTTAGTGCATAGCCAAGGTACTCGAAAAAGGAAATTAGGATGATGGAGTCTATTCTTGTGTGTCTGGACACAACTGTATGTAAGTGTGTGTGACACAACATTATCCTTAACCTCCTCAACTAGAGAAACTGGTGCAACACAGCTGATTCCTTATACCGACAGACAATTTTCCACTCGTTTTTTAATTTAGGAATTTAACCATGGACTTATACATGACATTCCTACAATGATTTTAATATTCATCCATTCACTGCTTAACAAGATAGTGCATACATTCAATTGTAACTAATCAATATACAATAAGCAAATACTTCAACATTCACATAAACACTCATCATCAATCAAACATTCAAGACAAGAATTAACATGGAAACCCATCTAGGAAAAAACCACCAAGGTGCTTTTCATATTGCATGAGAAATTGTGTATAGCACCTTGCAGTATGCGATCTACATATTGTTCTTATGATATGTCTTTCTGACTCAATCTTCTTCTCTCATGCTATTTGGTTTATTCTTCTATCTACTCCTACTGGTATGCACACAGCCTGGATCGACTCTTCTACTTACTATTCGTGCACTCAGCTGTAGATTCCTTCTCCTACTAGTAGTCTACACACACAACTACAAATTTCTTCTACTACTAGTGGTCTGTGCACACAATAGAAAGATTAACGGCTTAACAACCTTTTTCTTCTTCCTTAACAAAATAGAAAAACTAAACTATGGACAACCAACGTCCAATATCTACTAGTAAACAATAACTAAACAAAATAATCAACCAAACGTTCAGAACCACAGAAAACCATAACCAACCCTTATATAGAATGGTTTCTTCCTATTTAAATCTTCTATAGGACCACATAGGGTCGACTACATACTACTCATCAATTACAGGTCATGATCAGCTGTAAAAAATAGTTATAGGCTGTCAGGGATTGACACAAGGCACTCTCAACCTGACTTACAAATATTCTTTCATACGTGCATTGTGCACAGGCTTACGTCATCTTCGGCAGCCATGATCTTCACCTATTTCTTTCTAACCATTACTGACTTGCATACCTGTCCTCTTTCTCATGTATGCTCTATTCTTTCGCGTCCGTGCCTTTGCTTCCTTTGTGACCTGCTTTCCTCTTCGTCGCACGCGCTTTTCCTTTCTGGCTTACGTGCCCACTTATTTCTCGTCTACTTTTCCTTGCCCAATAGGGAAACAAGAGTGATAAGGGTATAAGAGACCCTGGAAGTGGTTTGGAATGGAAGATATTGACAGTTCTGAAGAGAGTAACACTATCACCCCCCTGAGGAAGAGAAAAGGAAATATTGTAGAGGATGTGGAAGAAGAGGAAGTAGAGAAAAATGGAGGCAAATGTATGAATGGATAAGATACCTCAAAATCATATTTGATCTCTCTTGGATTCAATATTTTTAGAAGAAAAGTAGCAAGAGGGAACCCACACTTCATCACAACCCCCTAGTGCTCTCTATCTAACCAAGAAGACCAACTATTACTTGAGTTTGAGTAGGAAGAAAGTAATAAAGAATAAGTAGAATTAGAAGAAAAATTCGGAGGGATAAAAGCTAGTTCTACCCAAGATACTAATATAGATATATAGAGTTCAAGAAGTAGTAGTCATCCACTTGTTTCAAATATAAGTAGCGGTTCACTTGTAACTATAAGAATGGTGACTACATTCGATTCCACACCAAGATCCCTTGCCTTTCATGGGACATGTAAAGATGATGTAGAACAACATTGGCTTACCCATGAGGAATGTTGGAATTTTGTCATATCGTCAACCTAGGTTCAGTCCCTTCTCTCCCATGGACAACGAAGCCCAAGATATCAGCTTGATAGAGAAAATCCTATTCGGCAGCGCCTGCGATGCAGATGTAGTCTCACTCGAGATATATTTCTATGGGTAATTTCTAGAACTAGGTTTCTACAATTGTGTGGGGGATTTTTTTTCCCTTGGCCTTCTATCAAGGTTCTTGACCGAAGCCTTTGGATGTATTATTCATGCTTCCTATGCATAGTTAGATCATGACACACTTCCTCCTTTGCAAATAATACAACAACAACCATAGTACATCATAGATACATTCAACTTATAACAATGTGCCTGATATTTATAAAATTTCATAAGAAAATAAATAAGTATTCATTCACAACAAAAAATACACATGTGAATTAGACAAATTCAACATTCACACATAAAACACAAAATATAACATGGAAATTCATCTGGAAAAAAAACACAAAGGTGCTCTTCATCTAGCATGAGAAATATATGGCACCTTTTCTCTGCGCACTGAGCTACAGACTCTATTCTAGATATTCCTTAATTATCTTTAGATACTTCTCTCTTCTCCCATTCTTTCTTATCTTTTGTCTCTATTGTTTCTCTACTTGACTCTACTACTGATCTTCACATAGCCTAGATCAACTTAGTCTCTTCTACTCTTCTACGTGCTTAGCTGTAGATTCTCAACTCAATGCTCTTAGCAAAACTAACATACATACTTACAACAATAGCCAGAATCTAAAAACGAATCAAAGGCTAATGAGGCTAAGCCGCATACAACTTGGTTTTCTCCTTTTATAGACTCATTACATGTCTCTATCTTAGCTAAATTTATACACTTAGCAAACATGATGTCTTTCCTATTCTAGAAACAAATGTCAGTAGGAACTAATGACCTGAATTACATAGGAACCTTCATGTGTGTGACTTCCGCCATCTCTAGCTGACCTCGTACCCATGATATTTCTGACTTGCCAATTTCTAACCATTGCATCATGACATGCCTTCTGACATGACTCCACTCCATCACATTAGTTCTCTGTAGTGTCCTTTCCTTCTATCATGGATTTCTTCTGTTGCAGCTTCTCTTCTACCATGACTTATTCTTCTTCAATTGCTTCTTTCCTTAACCTATTCCTCTTTATATACCTCTGACACACCTCATTTTACTTATTTTCCTTCATCTTCTCTTCCTTCTTTCTATTGCTACCTCAGTCACAAATCCTTTCTCTTCTTTTTCCTTAGCTCTTCTCATACTTAAGAAGAATTCTAATTGAATTATGATTTTCTTTCCCAAGGCCAAATAGGCCCCAAACACTCACTTGTGGCTCATCCTGAGACACAAAAATATTATTCCTCCATTTTCTCCCTTGTGTTGACTTTCCATTGAAAATATTGCAATATTTTTGGTACTCTCTCTGCTTCCTATTGCACTTCTTCCTCCGTCTTCTTGAATTTATCCACAAGGTCGGAACTGATATGTTCTGGCATTACCTTTTCAGCTGGCTTTGCTGCTTCTCACACCTTCTGATGTATAGGATGAATGATGCATGCAACTATTTCATATTCATCCTATCTCTCTTCAACTTTATCTATGCGTTTTTGTTGTTGCGTGCATAGCACTGTGACATGCTATTGCAATTTTTTCATCTCTGTTGCCTTAGCCATTTTTCTTCTAAGGGAAAATTTTTCATTGCGCTCTTCCTATGGTTCACGTATGCTTCAATTGTGCATAGCTTCTCTATGACTTTCTATAACTCTGCATCATCCATGAGTGCTTCCCATGTGTGAGAGACTTGGTCACAACTTTAACACATACTGCTTCTGGCTCTTCAATCTTCTGCCCAACTTTTGCTATTTCTTGCCTTCATTCCTCCAACACCTCAGGGGGTGTGCTTGGTCTTACATGCATCTACATCTCTATTAATTTCTTTCAGAGGTATTTTTTATTTCTCCAAGTCGAGTGACCTTGGATTCTTGTGCCATTTCCTATGTTATTCCATCATCTACAAAGTTTGTACAAGCAAGGGTTACTTCCTTGTCGAGCCTATGATGATTTCTTTCCATGTCTTCATCTTCTCTCAGCCTCTTGTACTACTAGTTTCATCTTCTTAACACTCTTTTTTTCAACCTTCGCTTGCTTAACTAGTGCACCTTCTTGCACTTTTATATCCACAACTGCATCAGTTTGTTTTGCATACACTTCAATCATTTCCATTAACAATAATTCTATTGTTATCTGGCCTATTCTCTTAGTGACATATTTAAACTATGGAGTTGCTAGATTGAGAACTCCTTTTGATACCCACGTTCTTATTGGTGGAACTGGAACTGCTATTCCATTTGGTTGTGCTTTTGATGTCTCTAATGGATCCTCGACTTAGTGCTTGGGGATGGACAATCTAGAACAATTTTAACATCTTCGACAACTTTACACAGAACTTTGAGTAAATCAACAACTGTACTTGAAATATATTTCTGTCTCTCCTCGATGGTTTTGAAGCTTTTATGCATAGCTTCATTTATTTCCTCAGTCATACGTTGTAGGTCATCTCTATCCAGGATGATGGTATTTTTACTTCTATCAACATTTCTTTTCTTCTTCCTCCTGTATTCTGCTTGTTCTGTCTTAGAGTGTTTTCTTTTCTTTTCTATCTCTAGGTATGTCCTATTTGAATTAGAATGAATCTATATTGAGTCTAAATCCCCATGCATATTTTCTTCTTCATTTCCGTCATTTGGCAGTGGTTGATTATCTTGTCACAGTTCTTCTTATTCTTGTATTAGTTGATCTTCTGGAATTGAGATGCGCCATTCTTTTGACCATTCCTCAACAATTTATTCAACATATTTCTAGGATATTATGAATTGCATCACCAACCATTGGCGATGTGGGTTCTGGCGTGACTTCATGTTGACATGGTGTATGCCAATCTTGAATCTAACAACTTGATGGAACCGTTGAACAAGGACGTCATCCAACCTTATCTGGTTCCTTATAGCCTCCCCATACATAAATAATTCAAAGTTATTTTATGTCTGTTGTGCGTTTCTATTCTTGTTGAACCAAAGGTTTTGGTATCGTGCTCCTTTGTAGTGCACCAACAAATATATGCCTTGGTAGTTCGGTGGGTCAGACCATGCAATGAGTGAAATTAATATTAAAAACCAAGATTATTGAAATGCCCTACCCTCCTCCTATGATTCAATGGAATCTTTTAACAGTTCATTCATCAAGAACTATGGCCAATTGATCTAAACTCCCTCTGCACAGAGTTCATATAGCACGATCGTACCTGCAGTACATTGGGTAGGGTGCATCTTGTGCATTAAATTCAAGGCCAATATCTTCATATGAAAGTGAAAGGTATATTCGTTGATGGAGGATATCATAAATCCTTTGTTCTCTCTCACTACATCATACTACTCCTTGATTTGTGTAGCTATCGACGCTTCTTAATCCTTCCTTAGAAGTGGTGTTGGGTCTAATCCTACAAATTGTGGGCATGTGATGAATACGATAAGTTTAACATCTATATATAGGATTTACAAGCCATAGGAACACACCATGAAAGAATACCAACAATTTATTAAAATAGGTGTTTATCAATATGTTGTGGCCAAAATGTGGCATATATAGCAATGACAGTATGTCGGACTGCTTCAATCCTCTATCCCACTCCATTGGGACAAATCTCTTCAGCGCATATGGTGTGTCTTGCACAATCAACATATAGTTCTTGCGGTCAAGGTATTTCTACTTCTTTGTGTCATGGTTAGTAAAAGATAAATCCCGCAGGTTCAACAAGATACACTTCGACACCTTCACTCCTTTTGGAACCAATGGTGCTGTCAGCAGGGCCCCTGTTTGCTTTGGGATTTTGACTTTCGGTGAATCACTTCATCTGGGAGGAAAGTAAGATGGCAAAAAATTTCTTGTCTCAGAATCTTCAACATCCCATGGGGGTGGTGCTTGGGTTTTCGCCGCTTTTCCCTTCCTCTTCCTGCTACCAATGTTCTTTCCCCATGTGGTTCTAGACGGTCCTGTTCTATTTGCATGTGATTTTCTAGACAATCGACGGGGGTTTAGATCCAAAACTGGAGCAGTATGTTCAATACCTGGTGCATTCTATGTAGTAGTTGGTATGGTCTGTACAGTAGCTGGTGTGATTTGTTCGGTAGCCGGTGCAACCTTCGCCTGTGGTGTAATATAATCATCAGTATCCTCCATGACTATTGTATATGATGCAGGCTCAAACTCAGACTCAAAAACTATACTGGTTATGGATATGGAAATGAACATGCTACGCACAACTCAATTTGGCTCTCAACGTTGTAGACAACAAAAAATCTTCTCTCTTGCAATATAATGAAACGAACTTAGGCGGGAAGGATGATATAATGTATTAATTTTCCATAACCACTCTTTGCATGCATGGAAAATCAATAGAAAGGAACCTATCCTTTTAGGAACATGGGCATACTTTCTGAATAATTAAGGAAACTTTTATGTACACCACCAATTATCTACCACTTCGAATGGTAGTTATTTCCATAAATCTGAACGTGACCAAAATGCACACTACCATATTTTCTTAGATTTGGAGAATTAATACCTCCATCCTGTCATATCCAGGAGTTTGGTATCTCATGTGACAACATCACACTCCTTGTGACTTTCCTTTTATCTTTTCTAAAGCATCTTTCTTACAATAATCGTGTAGTCCTTTTGACCAATTTTCATCCTTCAACAGGGTTCCTTTCTTGCGACAAACCAAGTGTCTTCGCTTAGAATTTTTACCTTCGCCATTTTCCAAGTCAGCGAAACTTCAATTCCACTAGTGGAAAATGAGAGATTAGTGACCAAAAAAATGACCAAAATCTGCATATCAATGACCACTTTTGGTTTGGCGATCATTGGTGGCTAATTTGCGGTCTTTTATTATATGACCAAAATTGGTCATTTTTATTTTGGTCATTTATAGCTTGTCAGTTGGTCATTAATTTGGTCATATATTTGGTCATTAACTTGGTCATATATTTTAATCAATGACCAAATATATGACCACATTTGTAACCAAATTAATGACCACATGACAATCTAGAATATGACCAAATTTGGTCACGTAATAAAAGACCATAAATTAGCTATCAAAACTGATTTTTGGTCATTGATATGCGAATTCTGGTCATTTATATCTCATTTTTTGGCCGCATATCTCTCAATTATTGGTCATTTTATTTGTCAATTTTGGTCATTAATCTCATTTACTGGTCACTAATTTAGTCATTTTTA
>LPNX011006024.1:0-38195 GCA_001517045.1 Pseudotsuga menziesii
TTCAGTTTGCAGTGGCAACGGTCTTTTCTCAAATACACAACTGCCTCCAGCTCGTCTCCTCAACCGTAAATGAAAGAAACCACTTGCCCTAATTTACTGAAAGCTTTCTTTTCTCTATGGGAACACTACCCGGTTCTTCAGCGCCTTAGTCCTCCTCCACGAACTCGTATCCCCTACAATAATGCATATGGAATGAAAAATTTGACGGTTAAGCGAAGATTAGCTCGTCTTCTCAACCGTTCCCACGATTTTAGCAATGATGGATTTTGGCTCGTATGCGTGATTGAAATCTGTTAAAGACACGTCTAATCTGCAACCACACATGTTAAATCATACTGCAAAATACCATTAATCATTACTAGCTGACACCCATGACGAAAATTTGCCCAAAAATTTGAAAAATTGAGAAGCGCGATTTTCTTGTAGCGCTGTCTTCATTAATTTTCCTGTCAGCGCTACAAGAATCTTCCTGTGCCCTTTTATCGCACTTTTACAGCTTTTAACCAAACTGTCGGATGTTTAGAGGATTTTTGGGGTCATTAACAAGTGTATTTTTGCTCTCTAAACATATCACTGAATCAACATTGAAAATAGACCTTCTTTACCCTTTTCAAAAAATCTAAGAGACTATAAAAAGACAAATAAAGTCTAAAGAAAAAGTGCTCACAAACTATTAAAAACTAATAAATCATCAATAAACTCTTCAAAAAGACCAAAACTGAGAAGTAATCAAACCTATGATTGAAAGTGAAAAAAACAAACCAAAATTGAAGGAAACAAACCAACATGGAGAGAAAAAATTACTGACATAACAGGCCACACAGGATCCTTCCTTCCCTTAAGGTTCATTTGGGAGGAAATACCTGTAACACCTTGGTTTTGACCCCATTGCATTAGATGGATATGATGTATATATTGTAAATAATCATGGTGCAGAGCTAAAGGCCAAGGCCCCACCATTGATTTTTTATGCTATGTGTCAGGTTGAAATTGTCACTGATGGTATATCGAGGCATGCAGCATACATATCAAGTTTGTCATCATGTAAATATGCATCTTTAATTAAAATAAACCTCAACCAGCTATGTTCGCGGAAACTGAATTGAGAAGGGGCATGATTTTCACAAGGATAAGGGTGGGGGATGTCAAACCTTGGTCCATGAGGGAAAAAGCCATGTGTCACCTTCCCTTGTATTTCCCAACTACCACCATTGAAAACAACTACTGTTAGTTGAGGCAGTTATGGATGGGAGTGGAGTGTGGTAGGACTATCAGTCCTTTCCCACACGTACACTCTACCAGTGGATTGAACCTCATGATGGGTAGAAGAATGACTACGCCCCTCATTCCATCCTCTCCACTACGTATTCTCTCCATTTTCTGTTCATCTTCATGCAGGGACAGTAGTCTGATTGTTCCCATGCACAGGCTTCTTTCCTACTTGGTCTCACGCATCCAGGAGAGAGGAGCCGTCTCCATTGTCATTCACATTCTCCACACAGAGGAATCAAATGTGTTTCAATTTGTATTTGGGATTTGGTGTGAATATTCCCTCACACATAGGTTGAGAGTCTGTATCTTCTTTGCTAGTTGACTATGGTGTGGCCTATGTAAGTCTTCTCCAATTGCTTCGTTTCCCACGATGGGCTGTTGTTTTCCCCGTGTTGTGAGTTGTGTTTACTGATACGTTTTGGGGTTGTTGTAATTCTCTTGGGAGTTGGTTTGGCCATGATAGGGCTAATAACGACTTAGGAGTCATTTCCCTATTTAAGCTGTAACTACTAATTGATTGCATGCGTGCAATGGTTGGTCTTCGGACTGTTTAGGGAGCAGGGATGGGGGCTTGGTTTGCTTGATAAACCTGGTGTGTTTGGCAACCACACAGACAGAGCTAGAGGGCTGGCTTTCTTCTCCACAACCCCTCAATAGCACTAGAAGGGATGTCAGGGCCTGAGGGACTGTGTAGCAGAGAAGGGACTGATTCCTTGTGTTGGGTGTGTGTGGGTGTCTTAGACGTCAGGCTAGTTCTAGTGTCAAAACCCCATAATTTCTGAAAAATTTAAAATTTTGAAAATACACATAATTTTCATTAATGCAGTGAACTAATTGTCATAATTAGTTATATGTTAATAATTTTATAAACTGAATTATCTACTTGATTATGTTTGTCTTATAGAATAATTCTTTTTCAGTTTAATAACTTGTTTTTTTCTTTTCTTTGCGACCACAAGGTGGAACTACCTTGGTGATCTGGGGCTTACTTAGCTTTGAGCTAACACAGAAATTTTACCCGCTCTTACAGACGTACAGGTAAGAAGTTCGGGTGCTACATTTCAATAATATTAAAGCATTCAGATATATGTTCCTTGCAAAATTACTAGCTCAGTAAAATAATATAAAAGCTATTCAATTTCAAGTGCTTTATGAGGTAAAACCATTAAATCGTCATTCCCTTTTAGACGTTATGGAAATGAGATTTAGTCCCATAAAAAATGGCAACAGCTGCTTTCTTTATAGTAGATGTAATTTATAGTTCTCATTGCGTACTAAACTCTTCGATGTATACCAGAGTCGTCATGGGTAAAAATGTCTTAAATATTTCTTTGCAAGCAGATTAAGAATGACAGATTTATTATGTCAAGGGTCTAAATTACATTGTGCACAAATACCATTACGTCATGATGAATTTGGTTACTTCTTGTGACAAGGACATAATGTGCCTTGATACAAAGTTTATGTACCACTGTTCCCACTTCCAAAGCTTGAATTTTAAAGGGTTTACAACTTTATTACATGCCTCTTTTGAAAAGGATTACATTAGTGTTGATGATTTGAATTTCTCTGCTCATAATTTGCTTGGAAAAATATTATCTATTTATGGTTAATACATCATTAAAATTTCAATGCTAAACTCTTAACAATTCAAGGCTTAACCTGCTTAACAGCAAATCTTACTAGATTACTAAATAGAGTCTCTAAAGGTAAAAGATTAATACTAGCACGTAGTGTATATACCATAAATTTGTCTTTAAGAAATCCTTTTTATACACATCAACTATTATAACGTTAGATAGAGTTATAGTTGGTTTAAATACTAAATGTCAAGTTGTTATAAATAAAGGGGTTATAGGTTAGACCTCACCCACGAAGTGTTTGTGGTTTATCTTTAAGTTACAGTTCTAAAATCTTGTACTAAAAATCCTCTTATACTTACATAACGTGCTAAGTTATGTAAAGTTTCTACCCTTTCCATGTTACAGATCATTTGTTGAATGAACATTTGTTTGAAACAAAACTCTCACCAAATTAAAATTTATTAATTCCTCTTATACCATATTACAAGGCTTTACTAATATCAAGGTTCTAACTGTTGGTGTAAATATATAACCATATTGTATTTGATGGTTCGTATTTTCTCCATGCCGTTGGTAAGATTTATAGCAAATTTTATAAAGTAATAATTTATTTTCATCACCATAACCTGTATGCTAGGTTGACTCCGGGACTAAGGGTTACGGTGGAACCTTCGAAACAGCGAAGCGATTGGAATAATCGTCTACTCGATTTCTTGTCGGGACTATAGAGATTACCCACTGCATGAAAATAATTTGCATCGGGATGTGGCAACACCATGGCCAAGCATTGTATGGTTATAAGGGAAATCTCAACCCTAGCTTGACATTCCCTCCTTCGCCTTTGGGCCTCTGGCCGCTCTGCTACCATGCTCTGGTCTGCACTGTCGCTTGCATTAGTTGCCGGTAGTCTCCCTGCTTTTTGTTTCTTCTCGTAAGCTTGCCCCGATTGCTTGATAGAGAGGTGTTGTCACAAAACTGTTTGTTTCTTGGGTAATGGTTAGAGGTACTTCCTCCAGGGTTTCACCATCACAGCTTGCTCAAATAAGAACCTTCGACTGTAAAAAGGCTCCTTCCTCTTGGGCTTGATAGTGAGAGTCGTGGTCTTGCTTTCCTGAGTTTCTGGGGGCATAGAGTTTGCAGCATATGTAATTTTTTTGAAGAACGGTTGCGGCCCAAGTGTTTACACTTGCTTGGTCATTTTATTATACCCCCTATCGCCATTGGTTGCTTACTCTGCTAGTAAACTCCTTTCTTGCTGCAGATGAAAGGTTTACTTCCCTTCGCGTTGGTAGTCGTTCTGCTGCTCATGGGTGGTCATGTTTCAGTTGAAAAATTGAGGTAAGAACATCGTTAACCCTTTTATTTTCTTTGCAAATTGTTTTATTTACACATTTGTTTATTTTTGATACATGATAATAACATTATCGTTCTTCTCTGTTCATAGGTGTTGACCTGTCCCTATGCGTGGTTGGTGCGAGGCTGTTGTGGCTCGCTGGTTTATGGGTAAGCCTTGGAAATCCACGGTCGTTCATCCTTGTTTGGTCCCTTATTGGAAATTTGCGGGTTGGTTTCCGTGGCCTGCAAACCCTTGTGGTTTTGATTTACCTGGTTACTTGGTTCACTATTTTCATTGAAGTTAAAACCCTTGCTTTACGCGGGATTTCTGGCTTAGGCCGAGACTGTAAATTTGATTTTGCTCAGTTACTGTGTAAATACGTATAAATATAAAGAAGGGCTATTAAATCCTTACACTTCTAGTTTTGATCAAATCCGTGAGGCATTAAAAGATATTAACTCTTTATTTATACCTTGTTGTATATCTTGTTACTAGTAGGGTTTTACCATAGCTCGAAGATATAATAAGAATATTTATAGTTCCTTTAGAATATCTTTTATTTACAATGTACTTCAGTAATTTGTTGGGTTATTGTTTATGTTGTAAATAAAATGGTGGGTTAAGCTCGGTGAATGGAGCATATTATTACTCTATCGGTTTATTTCCTGTGCATTATTGCAAAAGAGTTTTATCCTGTAATATTATTTAATATTTTTTTATTTATTTTTACCTGCTAGGGTTTCTTTACATTGTTTACATATTAATACTATTCCTATAATTATATATTACCTTTATACTTAGTCCATAAAAGGTGTATAATAAGATAATATTCTAAGTTACCCTATTTATATTATAATATTAATAATATAACGTAAAAGAAAAATAACAACTGTCTATATTATTTCCTATAATAAAAGTATTGTAGTGTTGTTTTTAAATTAAAAGGAACAAGAAGTATCTGTAGAACTTGTTCAAGCTTAGTTAAATAAAGAAATAAATGAATTAGTTACATTAACAGCCATAAGTAAATTCTGAAACTATCTAGTTTATCTGTGGAAGTAAATCAAAGTTTAGCTATTCTTACTCTCAGTTTGGTTGCTATACAAACAATAATTAATTATCCTAAACTGGAAAGAAATAACTGTAGAGTTGAAAAACAATTCTATTTAGTCTAACCCTACTCTAGTTTAATCAGTATATTCTTTTCTTTGGTTTCAAAATAAATAATAAGATTACTGAAAGTGAATACTATATCAAGAACAGTTTTACCTACCAACACCTACTACTGTCAGTAAAAAAAATATAGCTTCTTTCTCCGTTTCTAATAATCTAACATTCTCAGTCCAGGTTTAACATTACTCTGTGTACATACGATATTTCTTCTGATAACCATTAAAAGTAAACATTCTAAACATTAAAAGTAAACATTCTATTATTCAAGCTAACATCCTATTCTATATTTACATCATACTTTCTTTATATAATTTCACCACCTGTGCTGGAGTACGATCTGGATTACTTCAGATGGGGAAAAACACAGGTAGGGTTTGTTTCTCATTAAGCATAATTTTCATTACTAAACAAACTAAGATATTCTATTATGTGATTTTTTACACTATAAACTACAAATGCATCATTCAATCATACACAGATAATATAGAAGAAACTAAAAAATAGTAGAACATGTTCTTAGAGCTTGGACGACAACAGCAATGGGAGGCCATTCCTCCCTACCAACTCTTGGAGAGCACTCAAAAAATGACTCCTCAGGACCCCCGAGCTTGCTCTGGTCTCCCTAGCTGGAACTAGGTGTAGCAATAATCAAGTACTAGTCCTAAGAGTCAATACTAGTCCTGAACTCTTCAGTCAAATCTCTTAGCTGGAAAGCTGTATCAGATCAAGTTACTGTAGATTATCTCTGAAAACACCTTCCTTACAGTTTTCCCTTTTTCCCCAATGAATTCCTTGAAGTGCATTCCTCCTGAATGATTCTTCTCCTTGAAAATATCTGAGCAGCCTCTTCTCTCTACATTGGGTACTTTTAAAAGATTGCCTAGGTATTTTTTGGGTTAGTTGTCATTAATTGAGCCACCTGCTCTGATCCCACTTTCTTGGGGAATCATGACCCCAAATGTAGGGAAGTTGCTACCTGCAACATATGAAGTGTTTGAGGATGCTTCCACTTGTATTTTGCTCTCCACCTAGTTCCTTCCACCAGTTTGACCAGTAACACTCTTATTAACAGCTCTCCCAAGCTATTGTCTCCACTTTTTATTTATTAAAAATAAAATATTCATAATTACATTCCACATATTTTGACTCTGCTGAGTCATCAGTTCCTACTTAGTATTAAATTTAACATAATGTCTCAGGAATCAAATCAAAACAAATAACATTATTTTACAAAATTGGGGTATGTGACATACACACCCCCTTAAAATGTAACATCATCCTCGATGTTACTTATTCTTCATCTTCTGAAGTCCCCTGGAACAAATTTGGGTATGCTTCCCGCATCTTACTTTCTAGTTCCCAGGTGGCCTCTTCAGGACTAAGGTGCTTCCATTGCACCTTCACTTGTCCAATGGTGTGGTTCCGTAGTGTAATTTCCCTCCTCCCGAGGATACAGTCCGGTTACACCATAATTTCTCCTTCTGGTTCCACCTTCTACTTCCACCATGGAATTCTGATAGTCAGCTTGGCGGTTTTCCAAAGCTGCGTTAATTTTGGGCATGCTCCTTTCTAGTTCCCTCACGGTCATCTCATCCTGTACAGTATGAATGTTGCTGACTGACTTTTTCTGGTTTGGATAGACCGAGGCATAGTACGGGCCATTACATTCCCAGCACTTAACAGGCTCTTTATGTTCAAAACTATTTTTAAAGTTTCCATGGTTATTTGCAGCTTCCTTGCCCTTAAAATTATTCGAATTGTTGGAAGTACCATTCCTGTTTCCCTGGAAATTTTTGTTGTTAGAATAATTTTTGGTCTTATTATTCTTGAAATTTCTATGAGGTACAAATTCCTTCTTAAATTCAGGCTGATTGTTATTTTTCTTAGCCTTCCAATTGGCCAAGCCTTCCTTCTTCCGGTTCTACTGAAAACAAAAATTAGCCTTCCTCATAGCTTCCTCCAGAGTCTTCGGGTTATCATACTCAATTCTGTCCTTGATATGATATGGTAGACAGCTAAGAAATCTCTGCACTTTAGGTTTCTCGTCTGCTAGGTAGGGTACATACCTAAGCAAGCTTAAGAATTTACTGTTCAGATCCTTCATCGTCATGGAACCTAACTTCAATTCATAAAACTCTTTAGCTCTTTCCTCGTAATATTGCTTAGACAAAAATTTCTTTTTGAAATACCTTTTAAAGGTACTCCAATTAACTTCTTTTTCTCTTATACCCTTGACTCTCTTCAAGTCTTGACACCATATGTCAGCTTTTCCGGAAAGGTTATATATTTACATCCTTGCTTTTAACTGATTAGAGTAATTATATATATGAAAATACTTCTTCATCCCGGATAACCAGGACTCTGCTTCCTCCCCTTTTTCAGTCTCTACATTAAAAGTTGGGGGCTTTATCTTTTTAAACTCCCCTGAAATTTCCTCATATGGTCTGTATTTCTTCTTCTTGTCATACAAATCATCTTCACTACTGTCACTAGTAGTATGGTAACTTTGTCGTTCACCAAACCCTTCAGATGATGAACTAATTTCAGTTTTTTCCAACTTCATATTTTTGGATTTTCTTTGATGACTGACATCTTCAGATTCTGATCTTCTGCTCCTTCCTTCAGTTTGGAACTTTTCTATTAAAATTTGGTTCAATTCTTCCTAAGACTTCAAGATCCTCTCATTCTCTCTCTTAACTGATTCCATTTTAGTTTTCAAATCTTTTACAGTCTGCAACAGCTCTGAGGAGTTAGTAGTTCCCTCTTCTAACATAGTTTCTCTGGGCAATTTTCTTGTTTCTGCATCCAGAGACTCTTCCTGTGCATACTCTCCTAGCTTTTCCATACCTGCCTGTTAAACTTCAGAAAAAAAAGGAAATTTTATGTTCTTAACATAAAACAAAATATATGTTAGCATATTGTTTTAATTTACTATTCTATGAAAGCTAGTTGAGCTGCATGAAGGCCTAGTGTTTGAACCTTGTGCTCTGATACCACATGTCAAAACCCCATAATTTCCGAAAAATTTAAAATTTTGAAAATACACATAATTTTCATTAATGCAGTCAACTAATTGTCTTAATTAGTTATATGTTAATAATTTTATAAACTGAATTATCTACTTGATTATGTTTGTCTTATAGAATAATTCTTTTTCAGTTTAATAACTTGTTTTTTTTCTTTGCGACCACAAGGTGGAACTGCCTTGGTGATCTGGGGCTTACTTAGCTTTGAGCTAATGCAGAAAGTTTACCTGCTCTTATAGACTTACAGGTAAGAAGTTCAGGTGCTGCATGTCAATAATCTTAAAGCATTCAGATATATGTTCGTCGCAAAATTACTAGCTCAGTAAAAGAATATAAAAGCTATTCAATTTCAAGTCCTTTATGAGGTAAAACCATTAAATCTTCATTCCCTTTTAGACGTTATGGAAATGAGATTTAGTCCCATCAGTAATGGTGACAGCTGCTTTCTTTCTAGTAGATGTAATCTATAGTTCTCATTGTGTACTAAACTCTTCGATGTCTACCAAAGTCGTCATGGGTAAAAATGTCTGAAATATTTCTTTGCAAGCAGATTAAGAATGACAGAGTTATTATGTCAAGGGTCTAAATTACATTGTGCACAAATACCATTATGTCATGTGAATTTGGTTAATTCTTGTGATAAGGACATAATGTGCCTTGATACGAAGTTTATGTACCACTGTTCCCACTTCCAAAGCTTGAGTTTTAAAGGGTTTACAACTTTATTACATGCTGCTTTTGAAAAGGATTACATTAGTGTTGATGATTTGAATTTCTCTACTCATAATTTTCTTGGAAAAATATTATCTATTTATGGTTAGTACATCATTAAAAGTTCAATGCTAAACTCTTAACAATTCAAGACTTAACCTGCTTAACAACAAATCTTACTAGATTACTAAATAAATCTCTAAAGGTAAAAGATTAATACTAGCATGCAGTGTATATACCATAAATTCGACTTTAAGAAATCCTTTTTATACACATCAACTATTATAACGTTAGATAGAGTTATAGTTGGTTTAAAGACTGAATTTCAAGTTGTTATAAATAAAGGGGTCATAGGTTAGACGTCACTCACAAAGTGTTTGTGGTTTATGTTTAAGTTACAGTTCTAAAATCTTGTACTAAAAAGCCTCTTATACTTACATAACGTGCTAAGTTATGTAAAGTTTCTACCTTTGCCATGTTACAAATCATTGGTTGAATGAAAATTTGTTTGAAACAAAACTCTCACCAAATTAAAATTTATTAATTCCTCTTATACCATATAACAAGGCTTTACTAATATCAAGGTTCTAACTGTTGGTGTAAATATATAACCATATTGTATTTGATGGTTCGTATTTTCTTCACACCGTTGGTAAGATTTATAGAAAAGTTTATAAAGTAATAATTTATTTTCATCACCATAATGTGTATGCTAGGTTGACTTTGGGACTAAGGGTTACGGTGGAACCTTTGAAACAGCGAAGCGATTGGAATAATTGTCTACTCGATTTCTCGTCGGGACTATAGAGATTACCCACTGCATGCAAATAATTTGCATGGGGATGTGGCAACACCGTGGCCAAGCATTGTATGGTTATAAGGGAAATCACAACCCTATCTTGACATTCCCTCCTTTTCCTTCGGGCCTCTGGCCGCTCTGCTACCATGCTCTTGTCTACATTGTCGCTTGCATTAGTTGCCGGTAGTCTCCCTGCTTGCTGTTTCTTCTCGCAAGCTCGCCCCGACTGCTTGATAGAGAGGTGTTGTCATGAAACTATTTGTTGCTTCGGTAATGGTTAGTGATACCTCCTCTAGGGTTTCATCATCATGACTTGCTCAAACAAGAACCTTCGACTATAAAAATGCTCCATCCTCTTGGGCTTGATAGTGAGAGTCGTGGTCTTGCTTTCCTGAGTTGCTGGGGACATAGAGTTTGCAGCATTTGTAATTTTGTTGAAGAACGGTTGAGGCCCAAGTGTTTACACTTGCTTGGCCATTTTCTTAGACCCCCTATCGCCGTTGGTTGCTTACTCTTCTAGTAAACTCCTTTCTTGCTGCAAATGAAAGGTTTACTTCCCTTCGCGTTGGTATCCGTTTTGCTGCTCGTGGGTGGTCATGTTTCAGTTAAAAAATTGAGGTAAGAACATCGTTAACCATTTTATTTTCTTTGCAGATTGTTTTATTTACACATTTGTTTATTTTTGATACATGATAATAACATTATCGTTCTTCTCTATTCACAGGTGCTGACCTGTCCCTATGCGTGGTTGGTGTGAGGTTGTTGCGACTTGCTAGTTTACGGGTAAGCCTTGGACATCCATGGCCATTCGTCCTTGTTTGGTCCCTTTTGGGACATTTGTGGGTTGGTCTTTGTGGCCTGCAAACCCTTGTGGTTTTGATTTACTTGGTTACTTGGTTCACTGTTTTCATTGAAGTGAAAACCCTTGCTTTACACGGGGTTTCCGACTTAGGCCGAGACTGTAAATTTGATTTTGCTCAGTTACTGTGTAAATATGTATAAATAGAAAGAAGGGTTGTTAAAGCCTTACACTATTAGTTTTGATGAAATCCATGAGGCATTAAAAGAGCTTAACTCTTTATTTATACCTCTGTTGTATATTTTGTTACTAGTAGGGTTTTACCCTAACTCGAAGATATAATAAGAATATTTATAGTTCCTTTAAAACATCTTTTATTTACAATGTACTTCAGTAATTTGTTGGGTTATTGTTTATGTTGTAAAGAAAATGGTGGGTTAAGCTCGGTGAATCGAGCATATTATTACTCTATCGGTTTATTTCCTGCGCATTATTGCAAAAGAGTTTTATCCAGTAATATTATTTAATTTTTTTTTTTTTTACCTGCTAGGGTTTCTTTACATTGTTTTTATATTAGTTTACTTTATTATAATAAATTCTGTAAATGTTGTTATATAATTTTAACCTTCGGAATATAAGAGCTTCATGTTTTTAGTGATGTACTTATGTAACTGTTAGTTACATCTTTTGAGTACATAATTTATATTTTAATTAATGTTTACTATAATGGGATAAGAACATTACTTTGTTTACATATTAATACTCTTCCTATAATTATATATTACCTTTATACTTAGTCCATAAAAGGTGTATAATAAGATAATATTCTAAGTTACCCTATTTATATTATAATATTAATATTATAACGTAAAAGAAAAATAACAACTGTCTATATTATTTCCTATAATAAAAGTATTATAGTGTTGTTTTTAAATTAAAAGGAACAAGAAGTATCTGTACAACTTGTTCAAGCTTAGTTAAATAAAGAAATAAATGAATTAGTTACATTAACAGCCATAAGTAAATTTTGAAACTATCTAGTTTATCTGTGGAAGTAAATCAAAGTTTAGCTATTTTTACTCTCAGTTTGGTTGCTATACAAATAGTAATTAATTATCCTAAACTCGAAAGAAATAACTGTAGAGTTGAAAAACAATTCTATTTAGTCTTACCCTGCTCTAGTTTAATAAGTATATTCTTTTCTTTGGTTTCAAAATAAATAATAAGATTACTGAAAGTGAATACTGTATCAAGAACTGTTTTACCTACCAACACCTAGTACTGTCAGTAAAAAAAATATAGCTTCTTTTTCCGTTTCTAATAATCTAACATTCTCAGTCCAGATTTAACATTACTCTGTGTACATATGATATTTATTCTGATAACCATTAAAAGTAAACATTCTATTATTCAAGCTAACATCTTATTCTATATTTACATCATACTTTCTTTATATAGTTTCATCACCTGTGCTGGAGTACGATCTGGATTACTTCAGATGGGGAAAAACACAGGTAGGGTTTGTTTCTCATTAAGCATAATTTTCATTACTAAACAAACTAAGATATTCTATTATCTGAGTTTTTACACTATAAACTACAAATGCATCATTCAATCATACACAGATAATAGAGCAGAAACTAAAAAATAGTAGAACCTGTTCTTAGAGCTTGGACGACAATAGCAATGGGAGGCCGTTCCTCCCTACCAACTCGTTGAGAGAACTCAAACAGTGACTCCTCAGGACCCCCGAGCTTGCTCTGGTCTCCCTAGCTAGAACTAGGTGTAGCAATAATCAAGTACTAGTCTTAAGACTCAATACCAGTCCTGAACTCTTCAGTCAAATCTCTCAGCTGGAAAGCTGTATCAGATCAAGTTACTGCAAATTATCTCTCAAAACACCTTCCTTACAGTTTTCCCTTTTTCCCTAATGAATTACTTGAAGTGCATTCTTCCTGAATGATTCTTCTCCTGGAAAATATCTGAGCAACCTCAGCTCTCTACATTGGGTACTTTTAAAATATTTCCTAGGTCTTTTTTGGGTTAGTTGTCATTAATTGAGCCACCTGCTCTGATCCCAATTTCTTGGGGGATCTTGACCCCAAATGTAGGGAAGTTGCTACCTGCAACATAGGAAGTGTTTGAGGATGCTGCCACTTGTCTTTTTCTCTCCACCTAGTTCCTTCCACCAATTTGACCAGTAACACTCTTATTAACAGCTCTCCCAAGCTGTTGTCTCCACTTTTTATTTATTAAAAATAAAATATTCAGAATTACATTCCACATCTTTTGACTCTACTGAGTCATCAGTTCCTACTTAGTATTAAATTTAACATAATGTCTTAGGAATCGAATTAAAACAAATAACATTATTTTACAAAATTGGGGTATGTGGCATCTGGTGTAGGTGTTCCTAGCTCTGCAATGAGCTCACCAGCTTAGCATTTAGCCTTTCCCAACTCCTTGATGGCCTGATAAATCCAACTGTGTTGGCTTGGCTGTTTTTTGTGTATCCTTGGCTATGTGTAAGCCTACTTGTTCCTTATTACTTGGGGAATCATGCCTAGCTCGGGGGTGGTAGCATTGCTGAGAGATTTAGGAGAGTGCTAGCGTATGGTTGGGTGGAATGTTGCAGCAACATAGCTGGTTGCGGAATGAGTTCTTCATAAGATAAGTAATCTTGTCTATTTTACTCCTGTAATCATTTTACTGTTAATGGATATGGTGAACATGTTGAATGCTTGTATGAATGTATGTTTCTTCCACTGTGTATGATAATTGATTGTATCTGTGTATGTTCTACTTTAATGCATTTTGTTTTCAGCATTTCCATTTTTATGAATGCACATGTTCATGGGGCTGGTTTCCCAGATGGTTAAGGCCATGGAAGCGTCCTCTTCGCCGGACGGAGGGTCGAGGACATTACAGTGTGGAATTAGAGCTCATGTTGTAGCATGGGCTTGAATGAGCCATGAAGGATGCAGTGCTAGAGGTAGGATTTCATTTTTGCCGAGCAGAAATCAGTGAATGACTAGAAAATTAAAAAAAAAAATTTGTCTAAGTGTTTGAACTGTCAGTTCGTCGGAACACTTAGTGGGAAGG
Source organism: Pseudotsuga menziesii (assembly GCA_001517045.1). NCBI lineage: Eukaryota > Viridiplantae > Streptophyta > Pinopsida > Pinales > Pinaceae > Pseudotsuga > Pseudotsuga menziesii. The sequence continues at coordinate 13,802 of LPNX011006024.1, forward strand.
AATTTCGATGTAGTGGAGAGCCAGGTGGAAGCACACCCAGTGGAGGATAGTTGGAAGGAAAATTGTGGAAAATTTTCTAAGTATGCGACATCCGTCGGCGGAAGATAGATGTTGGGTTGACTGACACCGTGGAAGAATTTAGCGGTTTGTCAGTCCGCCATTGCGGCTGCCGAAGGGACTAAAACGCCGATGCAACAGTGTTAGTGGCTCCAATTTTTGACAGTAGGAAAGTTTTGAAATTTGTTTTAAGTGTTGAAATCATCAGCGGAAAATAGTTGATCGAGCGCCCGCCGTTGCAGATGGCTAGACAACTACACGTCCGACGGGTAAGGCCTCCGATGGCCGACGCCGTAAAGAAAGAATGTTTAAATTTTTTTCTAAAGGCCCGAAATTGTTGGCTATCGGAAGAAGATAGTGCTTCGTGTGTCTGCCGTTGTGGAAGCCTAGAGCACTAACCTTCCGACAATAAGAGACTATCAATACTGATCAGGTTATGCCTCAGCAGATTGGGCCGCCGATTGGAAGAAGATCGGAGATGATGGGCTGCCATTGCGGCTACTGATGGAACTATTTCTCTGATGAAAAGATGAGAATTGAGCTGATCAAGGGGCGAAAAGGAAGACTAAAGGGAAAATTTCAAAAATTTCTCTAAGTCCTGGAATTGTTGGTCATCGGCGATGGTTAGTTGAACAATGCACCCGATCGCCGATGAACAGTGGAGAAAGTTAGTTGTTTTGACCACCAAAATGTCGGATCAATAGCTGGAATGAGACCCGATTTTGCTCAAGGAAATTTTGAGTTTTTCAGTGGGATTTCTTAGTGAATTTTGACTATTTTTCAGTGGGATTTTCAGCTGTTTTTCAGTGGATTTTTAGGGCTGAGAAGGAGAAAGTGGCAGTGATATTATGCACCCAATTTTGTGAAAATCAAATATTTACAAAAAAAAAAATGAGGGCGCTGCCCCCTTGGCCGCCGTCACCCCCCCTTGGACAGACGTTCTTTGATGAAGAAAATATAGTATTTGGGAAATTGTTATTTTATGATTTCTCTAGGAAAAGGTAAGTAAGTCTAATTTATACCAATGTTATGTATCTAACAGTTTTGTTAATAACACATTTGCAGAATCATAGTCACCTTCAAGAGCAGTATTCCAGGTAGTGTAGTTTGGTAAGTAAGTTTCAGTTCAGTTATGAGAACCCATGACGGATATGATGCTCAGGATTCTTACGAGCATGCCTGAGATGCCATAGGAGAAAATGTCCATAATGAAAATGATGACATAGATTCTAATGGAAGGATATTCCAAGAGACACCGTCAGATGTTGCAGCCACCATGAGAAGCTTGATTAAAGCCCAGGAAGAATAGCATCAATTGAATGCTTCTATGTTGCAGAGTTTGACAGACTTACAGAGAAAGATAGACTCTGGACGAGGTACAACAAGACCAAAAGGTAGTAAGAGAAGCACTAGGAGAAGGAGAAGGACTTCTAGTGGATCATCTGACTCTGAAGAATCCAGTAGGGATTCAAGTTCTTCTTCTCATAAAAGAAAAAGAAAGAGACACCATAGGGATCGCTCTCAGGATGAATTTAAGAAATATAAACCTCCTACATTTAATGGTGAGGTAAATATTGGACAAGAGGCTGAAGCTTGGCTTCTTGGGATAAATAAGTACTTTTAAGTGCATGATTATTCAGGAAACATGAAGGCAAGAGTTGCCATATTCACTCTGAATGGAAGGGCATCCATTTGGTGGGAACACTTCAAGCAAGTAAAGAGGATCAATGAAAGGAGACTTAAGTGGAGATAGTTCAAGAAGTATTTCAAGCAGAAATACCTCTCGGATAGGTATTATGATGACAAGATTAAGGAGTTCCATGAGCTGAGATTGGGACAGTGAACCATGGAAGAATATGCATATAAGTTCTTGGAGCTGTTGAGGTATGTCAGTAAATCAGAGATGAAAAATTGAAGTTCCAACATTTTCTAAGTGGATTACCTCAGTCTTACAAAGATAGAATTTAGTTTTATGAAACTAGAACTCTTGATGAAGCAATAAGGAAGGCTAAGTATTGCTATGAGCAGAGAAAAGGTAAACCGGATTACCATAATGCATGGAAGGATAAGAAGAATGAGAAGTTTGACCAAAGAAAGAAAGGTTTCAAACCTTCTAACTTCAGGAATTAGCAGAAGCAGCCATCTCAAGCTACGAGTAAGCCAGTTGGAGTGACAGGAGAAAAGCCTAAGGACCCACAATAGAATAGAGGACCACTTCAATGTTGGAGATGTGGAGGACCCCACATGCACAGAACTTGTCCACTCGAGAATGAGAGTGCAAGATCGGCTTATAACATTCAAGAAGTAGAAACAGTGGGTCAATTAGCAAGGGAAGTCCCTAGGATTTATGCAGCAATGGAGGATCGCCAGGAAGATCACCAGTCAACTGTGGTTGAAGTAGCAGGTACGATTGTTGAACAACCTGTTTCTATTTTGATTGAACCTGGTTCTACTCACAGTTACATTGCTCCTAGAGTAGTGGAGATGTGTGCTTTTAAGAAGGTAAAGCATAGAAAATGTTGGTTAGTTCAGCTAGTCATTGGAACTAAGAGAAAAGTCAGTGAAGTGGTAGAGAAATGTCCATTGGTCATGAATGGATTGGTTACTTGTGTAGATCTAAATGTTCTACCACTTGGTTCCTATGATGTTCTCATTGGAATGGATTGGTTACAAGCTCACAAGGTGAAGCTTGAATATTACAATAAGACTTTCGAATGCATGAGTGAAGAAGGGAACCTAGTAGTTGTGAAAGGTATTCCAAAGATGATTTCAGTACGGCAGGTTTCAGCAATGCAGTTAAACAAGTTATGTAGGAAGGGTTTCCAGTTGTATGCAGCTCATATTTTGGAAGCATCAGGAGATGAAACTACTAGGTTGGAGGACTATCAGGTGTTATAGGAATTCAAGGATGTGTTTCCTGATGAGATTCCAGGGCTTCCTCCAAAGCGGGACATTTATTTCACAATTGAACTTGTGCTAGCAGCAGTACCAGTGTCCAAGGCACCCTACAAGATGAGTACACTGGAGATTCTAGAGTTGAAGATGCAACTGCAAGAGTTGTTGGAAAAGAAGTATATCCGACCGAGTGTGTCTCCTTGGGGAGCACCAGTTCTATTTGTAAAGAAGAAATATGGTACACTCAGGTTATGTATTGATTACAGACAGCTGAACAAGGTTATTGTGAATAATAAATATCCTTTGCCTAGGATTAATGACCTGTTTGATCAAATGAGAGGAGCAAAGGTATTTTCCAAGATTGACTTGAGGTCTGGTTACCATCAGGTGAGAGTCAAGGATGAAGACATTCATAAGACAACCTTCAAAATGAGGTATGTGCATTATGAGTTTGTAGTCGTACCATTTGGTCTCATAAATGCACCAGCTACATTTATGTGCCTTATGAATAGTGTCTTTAGCTGATATCTTGACAAGTTTGTTCTTGTTTTCCTTGATGACATTCTTGTTTATTCTAAGAAAGAGGAAGAGCATGAATAGCATTTGAGATCAACATTGAATTTTCTCAGGGAGCATCAGTTGTATGTGAAACTGAGCAATTGTGACTTCTATAGAGATAGAATTCAGTATTTGGGTCACATTATCTCAGAGGAGGGTATGTCTGTGGACCCTGAAAAGATTGAAGCCATTATGAATTGGCCTACTCCAAGAAACGTGACAGATGTAAGATCTTTTATGGGACTTGTAGGATACTACCAGAGGTTCATTGAGGGATTCTCCAAAGTTGCACATGCCATCACTTCTTTGCAAAAGAAGGGGATGAAGTTTGAATGGACATCAAGGTGTGAAGAAAGCTTCCAGAAATTGAAGAATATTCTCACCAGTGCACCAGTATTGAAGGTTGCAAATCCAGAGAAATATTTTGTTGTATGTACCGATGCATGCGGACAAGGGGTTGGAGGAGTCCTTATGCAGGACAACCATGTGATATGCTATGAGTCAAGAAAGCTTAAGGAGCATGAGAAGAACTATGTTACTCATGATCTAGAGCTTACAACCATAGTACATGCTCTCAATATGTGGAGGCATTACTTGATGGGTAGAAGATTTGAACTCAGAATAGACCATTGTGGTCTGAATTATTTGTTTGATCAACCTACTTTGAATGCTAGGAAAGAAAGATGGATGGAGTTTTATGTGAGTTTGATTTTGAAATCAAGCACATAAATGGAAAGGAAAATAAGGTAGCTAATGCACTCAGCAGGAAATGCATGTGGCATCTCTTAGTATTTGCCAATCATATTTGATGTAGTAGATTGTTAATCATGTTGCTGGGGATGAATTGTATGAGGAAGTAAAAGACAAATTGCAGCAGCAAGGTCTTGAGAAGAGGTATGAGGGATATAAATTGGAAGAAGATGGAATTCTCACTTATAAAGGTAGAATTTATATTCCATATGTAGCGTATTTGAGGAGATTTGTTATGGATGAAATCCATCAAACTCCGTATTCTGGTCACTCAGGATACCAAAAGACAATTACTACAGCAAGGAAGCAGTACTCTTGGCCGAGAATGAAAAGGGATATTCCTGAGTACATTTCCAGGTGCATGAAATGTCAGCAGGTAAAGGTTGAACATCATCACCCTACAAGTCTATTGCAGCCTTTTCCAGTTCCAGAATGGAAATGGGAAGTTATTTCCATGGATTTTATTACAGGATTGCCAATGACTTGGAGGTAACATGATTCCATCATGGTTGTGGTATACAAGTTGACTAAGGCAGCGCATTTTATACCGGTTATGTCCACGCATAAGACGAATTACATTGCAAATATCTTCATGAAGGAGATTTTCAAATTGCATGGATTGCCTAAGGCAATAGTCTCTGACAGAGATGTCAAGTTCACTTCCAACTTTTGGAAGGGGTTGTTTGCAGACTTGGGTACAAAGCTAAACTTCAGCACTGCATACCATCCTCAGATAGATGGGCAGACAAAGAGAGTTAATCAGGTGCTTGAAGACATGCTTCGCATGTACGTAATGGACAAACCAACCAAGTGGGAAGATTACTTACACTTAGTAGAGTTTTCTTATAACAATGGATAGCAGGCATCCTTGGGGATGAGTCCGTATGAAGATTTGTATGGAAGAAGTTGTAGAGCACCTGTGACTTGGGATAACCCTGTGAACAGGATTGTGCTTGGGCCAGAATCGCTCAAGGAAATGGAGCAAGAGGTTGTAAAGATCAGGCATAATCTGAAATCAACATAGGACAGACAGAAAAGCTATGCAGATAAGCATAGAGTGAACAGGGAGTTCAATGTTGGGGATCATGTTTACCTCAGAGTGAGGGAAAGGAAGAGTTACTTGAATCTTGGAAGTTGTGCCAAGTTGTCACCTAGATACTGTGGGCTGTTTGAAGTGCTTGAGAGAATAGGGCCCATTGCATATAGACTTGCATTTCCTGCTAGCACTAGGGCTCATAATGTTTTTCATGTTTATTTGCTTAAGAGATATGTACATGATCCTAACCATGTGATAAATTGGGATGTGATTCAGGTGGAACTCAAGGGAGAGTTCTGAATCGAGCCAATGCGCATCCTCGACAGGAAAGTCACAATGCTCCAGAACTGGGCCATAGGGCAGGTAAAGGTGCAATGGGAGCACTACAGACCTGAAGAGGCTACATGCGAGCTGGAGGATGCCATGCGATCGACACATCCATTTTTGTTTAATTCTGTGGAACACTGAGGCGATACCAGTGTAGCATTTTGTTCAATTTTGTAAAGCACTAAGGACAGTGCTATTGAAGGGGGAGGGGAATGTAACACCCCATTTTTGACCCTGTTACATTAGATGGATATGATGTATATATTGTAAATAATCATGGTGCAGAGCTAAAGGCCAAGGCCCCACCATTGATTTGTTATGCTATGTTTCGGGCCATTTTGTTCACCGGAACTAGACCCTATCATAAGGACAAGTGCAGGACAACTAAAGCTTCCCATAAGGGATGGATACATGCCGACACCCACACTCCCAGTTGCTGGCTAAGAGTGCTCTACAATCAGGATCGAAGCTCCCAAATATGCGGTAACAAACGGATTCTTGAATGACGTTTGATCAATTGTAACTATCTTCCCATTAAATGGAAAGCATACAACATGAAATAGAGAAGAAGTTATGGCTTGCACACTGTACATCCAATTCCTACCCAACAAGAGATTATAGTTAAGGGGCGCATCAACCACCTCAACTTCTATTGCAATGGTCTTGTAATGTCCCTGACCCTCTGACCAGCGAAGAGGACGCTACCATGGCCTTAACCATCCAGGAAACCAGCCCCATGAACATGTGCATTCATAAAAATGGAAATGCTGAAAACAAAATGCATTGAAGTAGAACATACATAGATACAATGAATTATCATACATAGCGGAAGCAACATACATTCATACAAGTCCCTTAGCATGTATCCATCCCTTATGGGAATCTTTAGTTGTCCTGCACTTGTCCTTATGATAGGGTCTAGTTCCAGTGAGGCTTTGAAATCTGTGAGATCGGTGCCTTTTTGCACAAGTCATATGTAAGATCCTTGGATTCTTCCTACACCGAATACTTCAAGTGAGCCCATCAGGACGAATGTGCCGTTGCCGGCAACTATGGTAGCTTATCAAGATAATATTGGGTGTGTTGCAGAGCCTAGTCCTTCCTCTTCGTAGAAGGAGGAGGAGGACCCGTATGTGCTGCCTGCATGGGCAGTTCAGTATTCTCATGTGCATGACTTCCTTGATAGTGTTTTTCCTTCAGATGAAGCGATTATTGAGGCCATGTCAGGGGTTGAGCCACCTTGGGAAGAGTTGTATCATAGATCTTATTTTCTTCCCGAGCTTCACCGATTGGAGCGTGAGGAATTTAGGGAGGTTCTTAGTGAGAGAATTGGTAGTCCCATGGTTCCATTAAGCTAAATTAGTCTGATGGCTAATGGGAACATGGTGAATATATCTCCTACCATTCCTATCAATATCTCTCGCGATCCTGGTAGGATAGAAATGTCTATATTGGGGCAGAATGTTCCCATGCTGAGACTCAAGAATACACTGAGCTGTTTACAGAATTTCATGATATATTTGCTTGGTCTTATGATGAAATGCCAGGTATCGACCCTCACATTGTTGAACATGAGATTAAAACTTATCCCAATGCTAAGCCTGTTCGACAATGCTTGCGTGCAGTGAATCCTACACTAGTGGAAAATGAGAGATTAGTGACCAGGAGACCAAAAGTTTTGGTCACCGCAATTTTTTTCAAGGGATAAATGACCAAAATTGATAAATTTAAGTGAGTTAACTAAAAAAGACCAAGATAAATGACCAAATTTGGTCACGGGATATCTAGACTAAAAATGACCACATGACAATTTGTCATTTATTTGGTCATTTTTTATTCTTGCGATCTTCTTATCACTCCTAATTAATTAATTATGATTAATAACCAATGTAATTGCAAGGCATTCTTTGAAGGTGAAGTCCATAATTTTAGGTCTTCTTCCTGATTATCATTCCTTTTGGTAAGACAATAAAGATAAGGATAGTGGCCTACATTAGCATGGAAAATAGTTTTGACATAGAGGTTAATTAATTAATATATGCTATTATATGTCACATTAATTGTTTTCATTAAATAACTTAAATTCCAGCTACGTCTAAGTATTTTTTTTGATATAATGAAGTGTGCTCCAACTTGAAAATAATTACAATAAAATAGTTAATGTTATATTGTTACTCATGAAGTGTAAAATTTGTGATACACATATGACTACTTAATTAAGGAGTAAACTAGTGAACCGACCATTTGCACCGATCAGACAACCTGGCTCGCATGAGCGGTCACGTCTGATGTTGTCGGTCGTCCGATCGGTGCAAATGGTCGGGCAAACAGGTCCTGGCCTTAATTAATGTGTTTAAAATAAGTTTCATTGAAAATATATCATTTTTTTCATGTAGAAATTAATTAAGAGTATTCAATTGTTTAAAATTGTAAAAATTTGAAAGAACAATATTTTTTGCATTTTTTTGATTAAAATATTTAAGAAACTTTTATTTGTCAATTGAAATACAATTATTTATATTGTCTTTCATTTTTCAAAAGCAATATAAATAATTGAAATTAAAACCCCTTGCAAATATGCAAGTTATATATATAAACCTACCATATATAGCTTTACTAACACATAGCTTTACTATTTATGCCCTTTTAATTGAAATTAAAACCCCTTGCAAATACCTGGGTATGAACCTACCACACATAACTTTACTATTTATTCCCACCCACATACAACTAATGAAACTTTACACACTTCTTTCTCGGGCCTTTAAGTTAGACTGGGTTAACATTAATTGGTTGGTTGCTAATCTAATTTAAGAACAAGTTGTTACAATAGCTTGAACAAAACTTCCATGATAAAGGTCTATTTTTTCAACAATTTTTTTTCTTGCTAATTTATGTAAAATGATTTGACAAAGTTATTATTTATTTGGAAAAAAAATAAGTGAATTATTTTTGGTTTATTTCATTTGAATTGTGTTTTCTTTTAAAATTAAGATACAACATGAAAAGAATATTATAAGAAATATATTGCATCTATGGTATGAATAAAAGGGAAGAAGATGAATATTAATATTGCATCTATAGGATGGATAAAGTGAAGAAGATGAATATTAAACCACACAAACAAACACGTTACAACCGAAAAATAAAGCAGTGATAGCTGTCACTCTGTTCGTTTTGGCCAAGATAATTTGGAATATGATATAATTAAAAGGTATGAAGTATTCACCTTCTTTCCTATTTTGAGTCGAGCCCCTTTAAAGTTCATCACCACCAACATGATGAAGAGCGAGCCGCGTGGGGAAAATAGAGGGTTCGTTTGGTGGTTTCACTTTCTTTCCCCATTTAGTCGAGTCCCTTCCAATTTGATCACTATTGACATGATCAAGAGCGAGTGGCTTGGGGAAGAATAGAGGGTTCATATGGTGGTTGCCATATTGGACATCTTTTCCTGGAGTTTATTCTGGTAATTGCTGTGGTAATTCGCGGGAGATTTTGTTATTACAGAAATAGAATGTTGATGTTGGTTAATTGGCGGGAGGGGAGTGATATTGCTTGGGTTAATATATATCCACGAGTGATAGCCTCTACAATGGAGATGAAGAGGGCATCAGACCGGACATGGAGGATTTTGAAGAGGCGCACAAGGACATCCTTAGTTGCAGAGATGAAATCCTCCGGTTCTTTCTAGGTAAGCCAAATTCTTCTGATATTTTTTCATCTAGTGTTAACCTGTTAGGGATTAATTGTTAAAAATTTTCTGGATACTCTCCAAGTATGCAAAAGCCTCAAATTGTCAAATTCCTCACCTGCAACTTCTGTTGTGCCTCATGGAGGCTTTGTCTACTGCTGCTGCTTCTGTGTACTTTTACATACTAAATGGGTTTTCCTCTGAACTAAAAGACAGTTTTATTAAAGATGTTTTAGAACTTCTAAAAGTGAATTTTAATAGTATACATAGAACCTAAACTCAATCTAGAAGAAGCAGAGAAGGCCCTCTATACTCAAGCTAAAAGAAGAAATGCAGTGAACGGCTTCTATGTGTTGTTTTAAAATGTATGGTTTCTGTTCAGTTTGTGACTGGATGGCTGGCTTCTGTGAATGGCATGTGAGCCCCATGTTCCCACTGATTGAAATAAGGGCTTCAAAGGGTTGTTTAATTGTTAGTATGTATTCCCTAACTTTTAGTGGTAGAGTTATGAATTCAGGGATGTAGTTAGTTAATGTATGAGCCTCCATCATTCTAGGGTAAAGACTATGTGTAGTTTATATAGCTCTCCGCAGTTGGTGCCCACAAATTAAATAATTGTATTGTATTGGCTCTGCCTTTGCTTTTCCTACAACTAACTCATTGGCTGGATCAACAGCGTAATCAACGGTGAAATCTACTGGAACGACTAAGGCTGGTAGCTTGTAGGTGTTGTTTCCTGTGGATTTGGATATTTATATTCCTCTTATCTATATGTTGGATTCTAGCCTTTCTATTCCTTTAATATATGCTATTAAAATTTGTGCTTCAACCAGTATATATGCTTTTTCCCCTTTGCGAAAGCTAGTGCGTATAGGTAAAGGGATTATTAGACTGGAAGTAGCCCTCATCATCAGCAGGGCATAGTGCCCATTTTATATATACCGAGCCTATAAGGGAGAATACCGAGGCTAAACGTAGATAAATCACTGCCCTAACTAGAACCCTTGACTCCTACAGAATCCACTACTCACAACAACTCCTGTTTTTGGTTATGAGACCGGGACTCCTTTACTTGCACACTACTTACTGGTAGTGCTATAGGATCAATTACTAGGATTGGATCTTTGAAGACTGTTGGGAGTCGTGCTCAATGATCTACTTTTGACTATGTTTTATACTTGTCTATCTCTGTATCTATTGATGATATATTAGCTATCTTACTAAGCTCCTCACTCACTCAGCTATTAGCTTTATCTAATAAAAACTAATAATAAAACCGTAGTCATCTCTATATAACTATGCTACTTACTCTGTTAGAGGTGCTTTAGGTCCCTTCACTGCGAATAACAGAAATAACTATGAAAACCCCACCACGTATGAGTCCAATCCCAGACCAACAATGGGATCTATGGAACATTATAGCAATCAACCATGCACTCCAACTCAGAACAGGAAACACAACATGCCTTGAACCAGTACAGATTTCAATGCAAATAAGAGATATGAGGTCTAAGTGGATATTACGAAATCTCTACCGCTAATATTGAGGATTTGTATTCGGATCTAACTCTGCTTAGGGTTCTGCTTCTCTTGTTGTTGGAAACTACTCTTATTTCTTCAAGTGGCTCAGTATCTTCCTTTTCTGCTGCTATTGATTATAGGTCAACTTCAATTTGAGAAAGGTAAACACAAGGAACAACCGGGTATGCTACCCCTACTTTTACTATGTGCAGGATCAACAACCTAGCCAAGTTCTGAGACCATATATGCCTTCGCTATTAGTGGTGGTATTAGCTCTGATTTGAGTATGTACTTATTCCACTCAGTCAACGGGAACTGGATAAAGAACTGGATCAATGGGTTCAACAACTGGAGGATCCAATAAAACTGATGAGTCAACAACTTCAAAATAGATCAATTGATTCTAGGTCGACTAGCTTTTGTTTGGGCTCCATTTGTGCGGGATATCGAACTTATTCCCTTGTGGTAGTAGGCTTTTCCATCCCATGACTTGTTCCTATATTTGGAGTAGGAGTGTTAGGATTCTTTTTATTCATCGCTGCTGCTGGGATCCGTCAACCCTTATTTGCTGGACCTGGTCTAGTTGCTGAATAGCGGTCATCCCGAAAGATGTTTTAGAAATTCTAAAAGTGAATTTTAACAGTATACATAGAACCTAAACTCAATCTAGAAGAAGCAGAGAAGGCCCTCTATACTCAAGCTAAAAGAAGCAGAGAATGAGGTGCATGTAATACTGAGATACCTAATATCAAAACAAGAAAGGAAGAAGCGAAAAACAAAGTATGAACAATTGAAATTTTACATACTAAATGGGTTTTCCCTCTAAATTAAAAGATAGTTTTATTGAAGATGTTTTAGAAATTCTAACAATGAATTTTTAGAGTATACATAGAACCTAAACTCAATCTAAAAGAAGCAGAGAAGGCCCTCTATACTCGAGCTAAAAGAAGCATAGAATGAGGTGCATGTAATGCTGAGATAGCTAATATCAAAACAAGAAAGGAAGAAGCACAAAACCAAGTATTAACAATTGAACTATTACATACTAAATGGGTTTTCCCTCTAAATTAAAAGATAGTTTTATTAAAGATGTTTTAGAACTTCTAAAAATGAATTTTAATAGTATACATAGAACCTTAAGATTAACGCCTTTGTTGCATCTTTTAACCCTACTTTCATAGATCTACAGAGTTACCTAAAGATGTAGATCAAAAAATTCTGTTCTTATTAAAATAACCTAAATAACCTCATGTAAAGCCACCAGACTGAAGAGTTCCACCAAGACTTTTAGTGTTAAATTAAGGGCACTATCTTTCATCCTCGTCTCCTAGAATTGCACATGTATCAATGTTCAAACATTCATACCACACAATATGCATTTTTTTTCAATTAGTGCCCAGATGTATAAGACAATTCATTGTAACACGTTTCTGCAATTCCATTCAAGTTCCAGATTGTCTTGTGTATTTACTATTAACTGATATATGAGCTAAAATAGGACAATTTTTTGATCCATTATTCAACACAACACACATATCCTGCAAACTTTCTTTCATAGAACTGTTCTAATTCAGTAGTTCAAATCCACTATCATTGAGCAAACATTTCAGACACCAATGAATTAGAAAATACAATGAAAAAAATAGAAAAAAATGGAAGAATCTCTGAATAAACAACAGCAGGAGACTTAATTCAACCTCTCTAGTAGCATCAAGGATGCCAGAGCACTTGATGCAAAGTTCATTCCATGTTCAATATCACCTCCCATAGTCATATAAGGTGGAGGGCAGGGCAGATTTATATGTGCAGCTGAAAATTAGAATACTAGAACAATAAGGCATCCAGAAATATTCAGGAGGGTGGCTTCAGCATTGATTAATTTTGATCCCAACAAAACAGAACTCAGAAACTCACCAACAAAATTTGTAAAGACAGGACTGTTGGAAATCCTTCCACCTGATGTTCCTGATGGATAATTTCCATATGGAGGTGAAGTAGATTTGACTAACATAGACATGTTATTGTTATTTCATGTGTCCAGCAGAGAGTCTCCAAATACAAATAGTGCAGGAACTGTACTTTCAACCAGTTGCACCATACCCAAAACCATACTCATTGCAGCCTAGCCTAAAATGTAAAATCTCCAACGCATTTTCATTTTCTGCTGCAATATCGACTACACAAAAGCTAGAATAATACAATGACTAACCTTATTCAATGGCTATTATTTCTTTCCATGTTCTATTGTACTTGGAATCTAAATTTATATAAAGACAGGAAACCATGAGGGCCAATGAAACATTTAAGGCTTACTAACCTAGTCGATATTGTCAAAAAGCATACATATGCTCTAAACTATAATATTTAATGAAGAAAACGACACAGGCATGATTCGTTCACTCACAGACTTCATGTTTAGAGTTTGATATCTTCCCCTTCTAAATTCACCTAATCTGTTAATTGTTTATTATTATTATTATAAATAAATAGACTAGTTTTTAAAATTCTATTTATTCCAAGCATTAATACAGACCTTGAAATTTGTCCAAAGCCAACCTTAATACAAGGTTGGTCTGACTATAATTTTAGATATAATCTTCCAGGAAACAGTTACACTATTTCGTCGAGAATCATTACACTGTCCCATCTAGAATCAATGGATGAAAATTATGCAGTTACAATAACTGCATGGGAGAAACACCCCATTTATTATCAGTGAGAATTGCAGTTTTGGTTTATTATACAATTTGAATTTCTACTTACAAGTTAAATGCAAAATGATTTAGATTGTTGAAATGGTTAATTAAACATTTGAAATCATTTTCAAGAATTCCTCCTCCACCGAATTCTGTAGGTACAGGGTGCTTTGGTTAGCTAATATACTTCTCAATAATAATTAGTATAACAGAACTGTCATTTAATTCATCTGTACAAAATTAATGAGGAAACGATGGCCAGGGTTTAAAAAGTACTCGTCTAATTAGGGGATTATTTAGTTTCTATTGTTTTGTTGTTTTATATGTGATTTTAAGTATAGAAATGAAATCATCTCACACAAAAACAAGACTGTGTAGCACAGAAAACAAGACTGTACGGATTTGATGAGCATGCCAATCTGCTGAAGGGGAATCACCTGTGTGGCAATAGGTAAAGAAACTAAAAAGGGGCAGAATTCAAGTTGGAGTACCTAAGGTTGGGTGGTGAATTAGTACTGAAGCCTTAAGCTAATTTATAATAGTTCTTTGCACTTCAATGTTTACTGAAAGCAAATCATTTTCATTGTATTGGATCCATTGAATTATTGTCTGAGTGTGCTGGGAAATATATGATTTCATTTCCATGCATGCACTTCAGCATAACAGTTTAAAGAAAGATTAGCGCATAGTGATAGATTAGGGCACGCTCTCTCAATGCCAGCTAGATCTCTGTTTATCCCTACTTCCCATGTGAAGCGCTTCAAATAATTTGTGGTCCTTTGGCCCAAATGGGGGATGTATTATTTGGGGAATGTAGTGATAGTGCCCAAACTAGAACTGAAAAACATTCTCTCAATATGGAAAACACAGTTCCTTCCTAGACTGAAAAGTGCCTCTGAATTAGGCATTCCTTAGATAGTGCATGCATATGCCTCTGTCACAGGCGCATGTGACTTCTGTTGTGCCTCATGGAGGCTTTGTCTACTGCTGCACCCTCATCCACAGAACTTCGTGCGGCACAGAAAACAAGACTTTACAGATTTGCTGAGCATGCCAATCTATTGAAGGAGAATCACCTATGTGGCAATAGGTAAAGAAACTAACAAGGGGAAGAATTCAAGTTGGAGTACCTAAGGTTGGGTGGTGAATTAGTACTAAAGCCTTAAGCTAATTTATAATAGTGCTTTGCACTTCAATGTTTACTGAAAGAAAATAATTTTCATTGTATTGGATCCATTGAGTTATTGTCTGAGTGTGCTAGGAAATACCCTTGAACATAATGAAGCTCTTATTCTTGAATGTGGAAATCCTATTCTGCATTGATAATTATTCCAGGGCTTCTTGGGTGAAAGGTGTACATATTGTCATAAGCGTAGGAAAATTCTCATCATACAGATACTTTGTTGTAGCCTGCAGGTTATACCTCCTGGAATGGACTTCAACAATGTTATAGTGCAAGATGAAACTACAGATAATGATTCTACTCAATTGCCTGAGTCTCCTTTATGGGGTGAGGTAAGAGGCAGGGCAAGGTTTAATTACTCTCCACCATTTAAGATTTCATATACTTGAAAAGTTATAGTCGTCACACTGCATAATAGCATTTTTTTGTTTTTTAGATCCCACAGTTTTGAACAATCCTTCAAAACCCATTATTTTGGCTCTTACTCGACCTGATCCCAAGAAGAACATGGCCACTCTAGTCAAGGCTTTTGGTGAATGTGCCAAGTTGAGGAAGCTGGCAAACTTGGTATTTCTTCTTTTAATTTCTAAATTTAGCTTTTTCTTTAGAGGTATGTTTTTCTAAATTTTGAGCTTTTTTTCTTTTTGCTGAGTCTTAAATGAGTCTTTCCTAAGTCCCCGACTCTATCTTTGCCAATTTCAAGTCTGACAACATTGATGATGATACCTCGGTCGCTGATGATTTGGTATAGCATGGGCTATCAACAGCATTATGGTTGTTTTTGGGCAGTTTTGAGAATATTTTCACCCTTAGAACAACAGTGATCAGACCATTTCTCATATCTGGGCATGTATTCATCAGTTCTGGGCAACAAGACAGCCCTCAATCTCAACTTCTGTGTATATTTGATGTATATTGTAGCCTCCAAAGAGCAAGATGAGGCATGTTGGGCTCATTCTGGGCTGATCTTAGCATATTGTAGACATATTCTAACCTTTAAGGAGCAGTAAATTTTCTTCAATCTTAAGTCTGGGAACATTCTTTGACAGCCTAGGCATGCTAGACCTGTGCCTGTGCATTCCAATAGCAGTCAACAGTCATAAAACCTTGTTTTTTTCAAATTTGGGCAGTTTTGAGTAGGTTTTGGGTATGCATATGAGTGAAACCAGCAGCAAATCATGGTGATGATCAATTCTGGGAACATTGTAGACAAGTACAATGGTGAGGAAACAAGTCTGAGAAGTCTTTTGAGGGAGATCATCAGTAAAAGGGCTTTGAATAACCATGAAACTCAGTTCTGAGTGTAAACAGCAGCATCCAAACAACAATGAAGGAACAATCTAAGCAAATCCTGTGGTGGAAACAACAGTAACTGACCTGTGATGTAATGATGGATATCCTCCTGACAGCTTGTAATAGGTTGGCATAATTGAAGACCTGTTTATCAACAAACCTGGGTGAATAATGTGGGAAATATGGTGCAGTGGAGAGAAAACAAGTGCCCAATCTTCATAAATTATATGGTATAGAAGAGATAGAACCACCCCTTTCCTCACAGCCACAGTATCCTGAAGCAGCAAACTGTTGGATACCTTTTCTAGCCCTGGGTGAAAGTGCTCTTTGTTAAAGAAATGTAACTACATAAGATATTCTATTTTGTAACACAAAAGAAATGTAACTGCAAATCCATCTTCCTTACAATCATAACAACATTTATTTATGGGATCAGATTTTAGTGCAAATGTCCCAAGTCAGTGTGATTTGGTTCCTATACAGTGGACTGATGTTTTTCAGGAATTTGTGTTGGTGAAATGGATACTAGCCATTTTTGTTCAATTTTAAGTCTTTATTTTTTCTGTTTGATGTGTTATTTCCTTAAAATGACTTATCAAAGTATTTCCTCTAATATTTCGAGGTACTTGGGTGGAGCCTTTGATGTAGAGTCGTTGGTATAGAATTTTTTACATCAGCTTGCAGCCAACTTGGCCATCATTGTAAATGTATATGACACAACCGATAAATATTTTCCTGTGCTGATGTATGGTACGGGCTCTAATAGCCACCACATAAGTGAATTGGATTTTGGAGATCCTGATAGAAAGCATGAACTCCATTGCTAGTATGTCTTGTGAATTTTGAATAGTCAGTGGTGTGTAAGGAGTTTTATTGGATGGCATTTCTTGTGAATTTTTGCATGATCTGTGTGTGAGGAAGTCAAATTGTCCCTGGATTTGAGTTCCTTCAAATCATTTTTATGGGGTTGGATTTTGAATCCTTCTTTGAATATTGAATTTGGCACAAGGGATCTACTTGGTTTAATTTCAATGTACTATCAGATTGTTTCCTTTTGACAAGGAAAAATACTAAGTCCTTGTTGATTTTGACAAGGAGAAATACTAGGTTCTGTCTGTAGTTTTGTAGATTGCTTAGACCATCTCTTTCCTGATAAATTAACCATAATAAATTAGATTTTTTGTAAACATATTATGGAGATAAATGCACTATATTTTATTGGCAGTTATGCCCTTACTTTGCTATAAAATGGAATAAGAGAGTGCATCTCCTACATTGTTAATAATTCCAACTATATGAAGAGAACTAAAATTTTGTTTTTCTAATTAGTTAAAGGTTCTCTTTGACCTAAACTGCATACAAACAAGGAATCCAAATACATAGATGGCTAGAAAGAACACTAGGTAGAAAGAACATTGATGACAATTTCATCTATATGAAGACAAATTCTGCAGGGCTTGAGATCCTCACTAGGATCAGGTACTGATTATTTTAACTGAAAGATGTATGCTGAATATTGTTTTTTAATCAAGGGGAATTTTACAAGTAGGAAGGAACTGGTACTAAGCCTGTATGCATGTATGGAACCGTGCCTTTGGTATCCCCTAATCATGTTTCAAAACAAATATCAGACCATAAGTATTTTAGATTCACTTTACATTAGCTGGCATCTTGTTTTTGAAAGTACATTTATTTTTGCTGATTCCAAAGGTGAGGTATGCATAATACATTTTCAATTGCTTACAGGACTTAAACATAATGAAGCTCTTATGTTTATTTATTTGAAAGATGATTAAAATCAGAATCATATTATTTATTTGAACCTCTTATGTTTATTTCATTGGGTCCATCCAGCAGATGTGAACATCATAATCCTAATGATACTTTTGTCACCAGCTGCCAGCATCATATATGTAGGGTCTGCTTAAAGTCTAATGTGGCATCTATAATTGAGAACTCAATGGAGATCTCAGAACACTCATATGTTTATCTCAGAGTATAATTGCAATGACAAAGGTAATGTATAAGCATCTTACAAGGAATTTGTGGAAACTTTTGACTGGTTGTGCTGTTTTGACCTTAAACATGGCAGTTGGAGTTTAGGCATATCGAAATGCATCTAGACAGGATTACACATTTAAGTTTTTTAACACCAAATTTTGAAAAAGCTCAACTTATGTTATCATATTCCTTGGACCTTGTTGTATTGATATGTGTATTTTTCATGCCAAGTAAACTAACTAATTAATACTCCTCAAAAAAGGAATTTTCACTACAAATTTACCTTCAAAACTACATGATTAATTTCTGTCACAAATTTGTCTTACATAAGTTATATGAGGACAATATTTTGCCACAATTGTCTCACAATTTTCTTCTATCTCACACTTTTTGGAGGAAAAACATCAACTGTCTCACAATTGTCTTAGGAAAAATGATTCTAGAATATTTGAGTGGGCATTGAGGTGCCTGAGGAAAGTTCTCAAAGACTTTCATTAGACAATGATATTGCCAAAATACGTGAAGTAGATTCAACTACCATTAACATGACAAATTCTACTGAAAAGTGCTTGGTTGTCCTCTTCAACAAATCTTAAGTGTCTTCTCTTTTCTTACTAGTTAATTATTCTCTCCTATATGTCTTTGATATGACAGTGATTTTCTTGGATATGTTAAGCTCTTGTATTCCCCATATATTTTGTACTTGTTAACTCTGTTCTTTCTCAGGAAAAGGGAGAAATTTTCTTAACTTTTATAATTGAGAAAATATATTTATATTTATTACTATGTGGTAGGCGTGGATTGGAGCTCAGTAAAACAAATTTAGTTGAGCTGCTTGATGTTGATACTGTGCAAAACTATGAGAATTCACTGTGGATTGCTTACAAAAATATTTTCGGTTCAATGGTGAGGTCGGATATGATCAATTGTATCAGGTGTCAGCAGAAGAAGGCAATATTATCTATGAGGATGTCTTCCAGCAAAGGAAAATGTATGTTGCTTTTATGTTTTAACAGTGGGGAAATAAATCATGATTTCAAGCTTACAAATTGGAAATTTAAATCTAGAGGATTATCTCCTTTTTGATGAATATAGATAGCAAGGGAAGACGAATCAGTTGTTATTTTATGGTCTTCTTCATCCAGAACTACCACAGATGTACATAGATAATTGAATTCTTGTCCTCTATTTTCTTTTCTTTCATCAGTTTCCATACTGAATAGAGGTTTTACAGGGAAGGAAAAGACCGATGATGCTATAAATCAATTAGAGAGTCTACTAAGGGATGGAAATGTGCATTCTCCAGTCTTTTGTGTATGTACAGAATGTGACTTTTCTTGGTGTGCTACATGTGGGTTGTCCAATTCCCAGTCTGAAAGAAAAGGAAGGAGAGGTACTCATGTTCGCAGGGAACCAGAAAACTATAGAATCTACGGGATAATGCCAAATGGCAGATCTTGAATCAATTCATAGTGAGTACACCAAAGGAACTGTTAACTCTAACGAGTATGTAACAGGAAATGTGAACTCTAACGATTATGCAGCAGGAAATGTCGACTCTAAAGAGTATGCAATAGTAAATGTCGAATCTAATGAGTATACAACAATAAATGCCAACTCTAATGAGTACACAATTGGAAATGACAACTTTCATGAGTATGCTACAGAAACTGGTAACTCTGATGACTATCCCACAGAAATTGTTAACTCTGGCTACACCACAATAGTTGTTAGCTCTATTGAGTATACCCTAGTAACTGTTAACTCTAATAGCAACCTTAGCATTGCACCTCATGATTTTGATCATGACTGGACAACTACAGTATCAATGGGTGGCTATTGGTCCCCTTTTGATAGAACAAATCATGGGAAGAAAACTGTATGGAGTGCTGGTACTGGATTTGAACAGTCTCATGGCTCTCATCCTTTCTTAGGTTTATCAGCCTATGTTCTTCTGAGTCAGGAAAATATTCTTAGCCGAGTTTTAGAATACTTTATGATAAATGATTCCATGTTAGACATATGTGCAAGGAACAAGCTCTATCATCAGCTGGTATCCCTATTGACAGCTATGAAACAGTATCCAGGACTCCTTTCAATATTGATGGGATCCTGCCTGGAAAGTGACAGAAGTGATAGTTCCAATCATAACATTGGAAGTGATGGTTCTTTAATTGGTAAAATGAAGAACATATATGATCAATCCAAAATTATCATGAGAAAATTCCAAGGAGAAATTGATGACAAAAATGTAGAAGTTGATGTTGGCATTCAAAAATGTATCTTCGAATGCTACGAGGGATTGGTAGAAGCATCTCAGAACCAAACATCTACCATACCATGGATAATATCTATTTCAAATGGGGAATATACTGAAATGACAGAGTGCAGTGAAGCTAATTCAGATGAGTCAACATCTGTTTCAGTGGAGGAAAGCCCCAATGATGAAACTTGTTCAAATCAACATAAGATGGATTTGATGTATAAAAACAATTTGAATCCACTCCAATCCCTGGACTGTTCCTTGATTGTGGCGGGTTTTCCACGTCACACTTATAGTAACAACTTCACTGGGTCAGGAGCAAATCGTCAAAGCATTGATAATACAGGTGAGCACAATAAAAAAAGGATGATATATATTACTATACACCTTTGAAATTCACACTTGATTTAATACTTCATTTTTGGAAATTGTTTTGGTCACCTTTATAATTTTATTTCCTTGATATCTACAAGATAATCATGTTATTTTAAGCATTTGATGAGTTTTGGAACCATTCTAGAACATAACTACTATATAGTCAACAAATATGAATCATTTGGGCATATTGATTTAAAACTGGGAATCACTGACAGTGTAAATTCTCCTTCCTTTTGGCAAGCACTATAGATCAATATTTGGAAACTCTGAGATCTAGCTGCCTCCATTGAGGATGGTACAAGAAGTAGCAATGAAGTCTGAAGAATTGATTTCTCCCTTCAATTGTCCAATTTTTGGTTCTACATATATAAAAGTATTCTTACAGTTTCCAGAATCCATAGCATTTACTTTCTTATTGATAATAACACCTTTATTGGTTTTATGTCCACTCTATCCACTTGCAATATGTCTGTCTTATTTGAGCAAGGCAACTTTTTGTGACTTAACATCATAGTAGTTTAATATACTCAAGTCATGATTCTCTCTAGTTCTGCAGAGAGAAGGATGCACAAATTTTAGATGTTGCACTTGGTCTATATGGATTTTGTGATAACATTGTTTTCATAGTTTAACACCCTACCCTCCCTTCTTTTGGGGCAAGTTGTAACTCACTTCTGAATAGCTTGTGCTGATAAATTTATGTGTTGGATGGTCATGTTCCATATCACATTTTGAATCATTACAAGAGTTTTTTTGGAGTTGGTTAAATATATTTGGGCTTCTATTTAAACTTAGCTTCTTTTGTACCATAGATGATTTCATACTGATAAGAGTTCTATTTCATTGTGATATGCTTCAAAGCACAGATTCAGATGATGAGGTGTTGTTTGATGCCACACAAGGTCTAATGGAAAGGATTGCAATAGAAGAAATATATGAAGTTTCCATGGTAATACCAATAAGAAACCTTGTAAATGTAGTTCTTAGAGAATGTTAGTCCATTGGTTTTGACTGCTATGCTGTCATTTTTCCACTGAAAAGGTGAAAACAGAAGCTAGGATTATGGAGGGTGACGTAGGTAAAGCACTTTGTCGTGAAGCTATAAGAATCAATCCCACTGCACTTGTAATGGGAACAAGAGGACTGGGGATAATCAAGAGGTAAGACCCTTTTATTTTGAATACTCTGCATCTGGTTGTAAGCTTAAAGTTGTGTTTAAAAGTTAGAGCATATCTGAAATGCGAGTATGCTATTTTTGGTTCAAATGTTTTGTTGTTTCTGACATTTTTTATGGTTTGAAGTGTATTGCAAGGGAGTGTGAGTGAGTACTACTTTCACCATAGCAGCTTCCCTATAGTGATTGTTCCTCCCAAAGGTAAATTTCATTTACATTTTGTTTTCTCCTTATCAAATTGAAAGTAGTTGTTATGCATGGAGGTTTGGACCTGCATACAACATTATGTTTTCATACATAAACTTGTATCCAAATCATGTTGTTGGTTTTCAAAAGGATTCAACCTGCAAAAAATTAGCAGTAAATATAGTTTCACAATCAAGTGTGTCTTTTATCATGAAGTCTATGAATAGAATAACGATATAACCATGATTATGATAAACAATCGCAGCAGATCAATAATATTATCATCAAACAAAATAACAATAATGAAATAATGAAAACAATAGCAGCACACACACTATAGTGTTTGGTCGAGCTTGTGCCAACAGGGTTGCTGAGCTATAAAGACCAGGAAATCCAGTGTGTTAATGCAATATAGTAACATGGTGTGAATGATTCATATATTCCAAAAAGACTAGGCACTTGTGCTTCCCCTCGTTCTTGCTTATGCCATTCTCTTGCTACTTGTGCTTCACCTTGATCTTGCAGACAAAATTATTTTACCTTATACAAACGAGTAGTCTGAGTGACTCTGAGATCTAGCTGCCTCCATTGAGGATGGTACAAGAAGTAGCAGTGAAGTCTGAAGAATTGATTTCTCCCTTCAATTGTCCAATTTTTGGTTCTACATATATAAAAGTATTCTTACAGTTTCCATAATCCATAGCGTTTACTTTCTTATTGAAAATAACACCTTTATTGGTTTTATGTCCAATCTATCCACCTGCAATATGTCTGTCTTATTTGAGCAAGGCAAATTTTTGTGACTTAACATCATAGTAGTTTAATATACTCAAGTCATGATTCTCTCTAGTTCTGCAGAGAGAAGGATGCACAAATTTTAGATGCTGCACTTGGTCTATATGGATTTTGTGATAATATTGTTTTAATAGTTTAACACCCTACCCTCTCTTCTTTTGGGGCAAGTTGTAACTCACTTCTGAATAGCTTGTGCTGATCAATTTATGTGTTGGATGATCATGTTCCATATCACATTTTGAATCATTACAAGAGTTTTTTTGGAGTTGGTTAAATATATTTGGGCTTTTATTTAAACTTACCTTCTTTTGTACCATAGATGATTTCATACTGATAAGAGTTCTATTTCATTGTGATATGCTTCAAAGCACAGATTCAGATGATGAGGTGTTGTTTGATGCCACACAAGGTTTAATGGAAAGGCTTGCAATAGAAGCATATGAAGTTTCCATGGTAATACCAATAAGAAACCTTGTAAATGTAGTTCTTAGAGAATGTTAGTCCATTGGTTTTGACTGCTATGTTGTCATTTTTCCACTGAAAAGGTGAAAGCAGAAGCTAGGATTATGGATGGTGACGTAGGTAAAGCACTTTGTCGTGAAGCTGTAAGAATCAATCCCGTTGCACTTGTAATGGGAACAAGAGGACTGGGGATAATCAAGAGGTAAGACCCTTTTATTTTGAATACTCTGCATCTCGTTGCAAGCTTAAAGTTGTGTTTAAAAGTTAGAGCATATATGAAATGTGAGTATGCTATTTTTGGTTCAAATGTTTTGTTGTTTCTGACATATTCTATGGTTTGAAGTGTATTGCAAGGGAGTGTGAGTGAGTACTAATTTCACCATAGCAGCTTCCCTATAGTGATTGTTCCTCCCAAAGGTAAAGTTCATTTACATTTTGTTTTCTCCTTATCAAATTGAAAGTAGTTGTTATGCATGGAGTTCTGGACTTGCATACAACATTCTCTTTTCATACAGAAACTTGTATCCAAATCATGTTGTTGATTTTAAAAAGGATTCAACCTACAAAAAAGTGGCAGTAAATATAGTTTCACAATCAAGTGTGTCGTTTATCATGAAGTATACGAATAGAATAAAGATATAACCATGATTATGATAAACAATCACAGCAGATCAATAATATTATCATCAAACAAAATAACAGTAATGAAATAATGAAAACAATAGCAACACACACACTATAACACACTTGGATTTAAATGGGAAACCTGAGTAGGAGGAGGAAAACCCACTGTCGAAATGGCATAGCTTGGTTATATTTGGGAGAATAAGAGTACACTAGTACATCTAATAGCATAAGTTCGTAATAGAGATAATAGCTAACTTATTCAGCTTGGGACTAGGTCTGTACATAGCCTAAGGTTATTAACAATATCAATAGATTGATCAATGAACCTATCTAATGGTTTGTTTGATCTTGACAATATTGATCATGCACTTTATTTATAAATTATTACATTGTTTGCATTGATACCTTATGGGATTTACTTACAAAAAATGGGGTGCATTCCCACACAACAGGATTATATAACACTGAACATTATATTTATTTGAATGTCTAGATTTCAAA